>WWPM01024651.1:0-36055 GCA_023279145.1 Glomeris maerens | reverse complement strand
GAATAATTCAGATGGGAATAATAACGATCCATAAAAGGGGGATTTCATGACAAGGTACTAGTTGGCTGCAGGGTACTTCCGGTCATCCATACCAGTAACGTTCACAAAAAGCGAATGGTCATCACATCACATCACATTCAGGAAATGGCGTTTTGTAAAAAGCAACACCTGCGGCTGGCTTCGTATTCCAAGCGAAAATAATGCGTTTTTACTAGGAAGTTACAATGCCCTAAAGGACCCATTCCGGTTCGCATTCAGAGCCCAGCAGGGTCATCACTTCAAAATGTCAAAAGATAATCATATACCGCTCCTATTTTATCCGTGTAGCTTAACACAAACCGCTTTTCCACAGACTTATCATTACTAAATATCTCAACAAATTTCCTAGTAGACAATCATGTTTAGTGAACCGGGAGAAGAAGAAGAAAAAAAGAATACTAGGCAATGTCAAAAGGACAGCAAAAAAAGAAGGCAAACCGCAATTTATTTCAATCGTTATTCATTTGTTTCTTCAACACATTTGAGCTCAGTTTAATTTGCATGGATATAGTATTCAAACTATCGATTAATTATATAAATAGGGAATAACTGTGTAGAGCTTCACGCTGAAAGAGTTGAACTGTTCATTCAACTGATTCAATTATATACAGGGAAGATGGCGGCCATATTGGTTCGCATTCCTCACTACTAACATGCAATTTGACAGATAAGAGAGAGGTTAAATTGGGTGGCGACAGATGTCAGGTCAGTGCTAATGACTCACTATATCGCCATCATCAAACATCATGAAAGCTGCAACGACATTCAAGTGCTTTCCATTGAGCCGACAAACCGCCATTAGGTCCTTTAGTATACACAGTACACAATATCCAACTGCATCTTTTGTCCATGGGCCCCACCCACTTCAAATCCACTGACTTTACATTCACCTCTAATTGCCAATTAGCCCAGTTAACATGTTTTATTTGCCCCCCACCCCCTCATTTCAGATAAGCTACACATTATTAAACCCCCTTATCAGATTACATAAAATCAAAATCCTCAGTAAAAACCGATGATGCAGTGAAGCCCACACTTCCTCGGAAATTATAATTTGTGTGTTTTCGGGCGTTTTCGGCAATTCATACTGTTTGTCTGGGTCGCCAGAGTGTGTGACGTCATCTCTGGCACCAATTTATCCGGTTTGCCGAACACAGATATCTGTTACGGCTGGGATATTCAAAATGGCGGATTGCGCGCCATGCAGTTGCGATGGCATATGTTGCGACCCTTCGTACTGGACCGAACATTCCATGGGGGCCGCCATCTTTTTGTCTGAGTGAGCCAGGCAACAATTTTTGTCTGACACGGCAGTCAGAGAAAATGACGTACCACTCCTTTCAGACATTTGATTTGCCGAGCGAAAAACCTGCTTTGATCTCTGAGGCCCACATGGATTGCCGAACAATTTCTCTGGCCAAAGCTCAAGATATCTGGCGACAATACGAATTGCCGAAAACGCCCATTGTAATATCGTTAGTTTCAAGTTGATTGTGGAGGTTAGAAATGGAACAGATATAGTAAATTGGGACTCAGTTATTACCTGAGATAGGAGACAACTCCTTGGACGATTAGCCTCTTCCACCCACAGGGCACTCGTACCCCGCCCACTTTGAGGCTACCGTCTTCAAGGTCTTCTTCGAAGTATCCGGACTCCGTATCGCAAATGGGCTTGTTGTTTGTGTTTGGAGGAGCTAGAGGATCAGCTGATGACGAGATGCTCAGGATGGTGCTGCACAGTGAGAGTGAAGACTCCTCCTCCGAGGTTCCATGACCATTGGTCACTCCTTCCACCCTCTGTCCTTTCATTGCCCAAACCAGTTCATCGTCCTCGTCATCTTCGTCATCGTCATCGTCATCCTCATCATCATCATCATCGTCCTCATCATCATCTTCATCATCATCATCATCTTCTTCGTCCTCATCTTCCTCGCCTTGCGCGGAATCTTGGAAGATGTGTTGTGGACAGCAGATCTTGTTGCTAGATGGCGTTGGCAACACCACCACCACACTGCATTTGCTCGAGTTGCAGTTGCATTTGGGTGCAGTGTGTCCATGTCCATGTCCATGTCCATGTCCACCACCTCCACCCCCATCATTGGGGTCAGTTGTCTGCGACGCCATTGGCTACTTTTCACCTTACTTTCATCTGTCAACTAATCAAATCGCAAAAACACACATTCAATTCTTAGCTGCCTATTTCCTTTAAAAAAATATATTTACACAGGGAAATTAATATCTCAAATAAGATGTGGGTCATAGCAAGTTTATTTTTTCAAGTCAGTTTAATTAACATAGGTAGTACTAATTACTACCATGCACAACACGGTTCACTGATTTCTCTCAAGTTTGCTCTAATTTTCGCTTTGCAATCAAGTGCATTATATTTGCAGTTGTAATTCAAACACAAAAATGAACCTCGGTTAATCTAGTTAATTAGGTACTGTTAACTGTGGATTATAGCTTATATAGAAGGAGGCTCTATTCTTCTTATATGCAATTAATTTTCCACTAATCCGCTTTCCAGTTTTCCAGCGTTGAATGCAATTTTTAATAATAATAATAATAATAATAATAATAATAATAAGGGTGTTGTTTTTTTCTGTGCCCTGTGCAACTAGTTTCAGCAAATCAACTTTCGCTTGCAAAAGCAGCTAAATAAGTAAAAAAAGAAAAAAGAAAAGAAGAAACTCAAAACTTCTTAAAAATAAATGAAAAACAACGAAAAAAAAATATGAGCAAATCGTGACAACTGGAGCTGGGAGTTGAGAAGCGAAAATTTCCACGACTATTTTTAGATAGAAAACCTTGACAGCTCAAATCAAAAGAAACTTAAAAAAAAACAACAAAATAACTCGCTTGCAAAAAGAGAAAAGAAAATGGAGGCAGTGTCGTTGCAGACCACCAAGAAAACGTTAATACTATCCCAAGACTTGTTTCCAATGTAGTAATTTGACAAAGAAATGAGCAATATACATTTATTGATGGTTTTAGTTTCACCTGCGCTTCATATAAAAGGGTATATACACAATAACTAACAATGAGCAATTAGGCTTAATCGCCACGTGTTCCCCCCCCCCCTATCCTTCAGGCAAACAATGGCCTAATTAGATAAGGGACAATCAAAAATCAGGCAAACTTTTGCTGATAGTATACAAACAAGTGAAACATCTGCGATTGTATATACCCTATACACACATTGTGGCAAAACTTTTTGGGAAAACAGTGTATACAACGTTTTTCAGCGAACAAAATGCAATAAATATTCTGGATAGGCCTAAGTGATGATATATATACCATGTTTACATGTTATATCTGTGTGTATATATGTACATGGACATGTGGGAGGTTGCAACAACTGTTTCATCGAGCGAGAAAAAATAGCAAAGTCAATTCTCATCTGGTCAACCGAGCAAAATAATAACTCGGTTTTGCACTAATAATACCAAATTACAATTACAACATGCAAATATAACACAAATGAAACTGCAAATTCTTTCAAATTTCATCAAATGCTCTTGTATATCTTCGAAAGTTATAGAATTTGCCAATTTACCAATCAATATCGTGATTTTATTTCATGCAATAGAAACTGTTGAATTGTAATCAATCGGAAACCGTTTTTCCTATTACACCATGTTAACTCGTTTCTGTATATGTATTTCATTTTCTTAGCAATTTGCAAAGTAATAATCGGCAAGCGATTGCTGCAATTAACTGCCATGTGTATATATGTATAGGTATAGTGCATATACGACTCGTATAATTATCGATTGAGAAATTTATGGCGCCCGGCAAAAAGAGCAGAAATTTTATTTACACATCAACAATTTATGGTAAATACCCATTTCTGGCATAATGATGAACAAACTGCATGACTCAGAGGGGAAATAGATATATTAAAACGGTGCCAGACGATTACTCACACACATTTCCTCGAAAAGAAGACAACAAAAACATCAAGAATCTCTCGAAACAAAACAAACTCCAGTTCGTTTTAGAATCTGACATGTTTGTTATACTATATAATAATAAAAGCAGTTTCACTTTGCCTAAAATTTCCTCCTTTACATTTTTATAAACTATCATGCTGCTATACAACCATAAATCTGCCTTGTAAAACCCAAACAGTTTTCGTGTACATAAGCCTTTGGGAATTTTACTTTTTAATACGAAACACTTAAAATCTTGTACTTTTATAACCTTAGGGCCTATTTACGACCTACAATAGATAGTATCAGCAAACGTATTATATATGCATGAATCTTAAAATCTAGGTCGGAAAATAGATCAATATACATACCTAGTACTCTTAAACACGTCATCTTGCCTAATATTTTACAAGATTTGCTCTTTCGCAGAAACTCTAATTATAAACCAAAATATTACAAAAGCATCCCGCATTTATATTTATTTTAATGTATGAAATATAAATGCTTAAAATTGACTAAATAAATAGAAAACTAGAGCTGAATTAACAAATTTCCTGTGCAAAAGAATGACTAATACTATTTACTTGAGCACATTGGAACAACGGAAAATAATAGAACCTGGATGTCAATTTCTGAAATCGCAGCGCTATTTTATTGCGCACAACTCAATTCCGCGCAATATCTGGGTAGACATAACATGTAAAACATTGCACACTCGTCAATTTCACGCAATACTATTGGACAAAAAGATTTTCTCCGTTTCTAAACTGGTTTTTACCGATCTAACAATTTCACAACTCGTGTCCAACCGTGTAGAATTGTAGATAGAATTAAGGTATGCTTCTGCACAAGATTTCGGCTATTTAGATGAAAAAGTAGTACCTACACAGACAGTATAGTGTGCAGGATATAAATATAACTTATGAACTCGAGTGACTCTATATACACACAAACATGGCAAAAATATACACAAGGTGCTAAACTGCGCAATTGATAGCAAAATGTTCCCATTTGACCCCGTGTATTTGAAAGAATGAACAACAACAACGACAAACGTTTCATGTTGCGAAGCAGGTCAATCTTTTCAAAAAAGGTGACAATTTTACAGGGAGCTTTTTGGTACGAAGATCGCCATGCAACAAGTATGGCAAACCGATGCAGTCTGCAATTTTTAACGCCATTGAATCGCCTTATTTTTCCCGCAAAAATACATACTTTTAGCTTTTCCACATCGATCCCAGTAGTGTTGATGGTTATTACGCACAAATCCGTGATTGCGCTTCTGGCCGTCCACCACCTGCCACTTCAAACAATTAATTTCGACTTTCCATTTCCAAAATGGCGTTGTCAACAAGTTCCATTGCAAACGTTTACAAATGCGATCTCGCCGTTTCCAACCAACTCGCCGCCTTCCGACACCGGCAAACCAACATTTACTTGCAAACTAGTTTCTAAATTACACGACCTGCAAAAATATGGTTTCCATTCCCAGAATTCAGAGCGCTCCAACTCTCGCAACCGATCGCTTCCTGCGCGGTTTCTACCCGCCGCCGCTAGACGGCGCTATTTCACGCCGCTCATTTTATTCTATTTCCTTACATTTCGCTTTCCTTAAATCTTGCAATAATTTAATAAGAAAAAAAAATCACTTTTCAACGTATTTATGGTTTATGTTGCTTTCACAGGCGCTAGAATCTGCTATTCAGCAATAGCTGGCTGTCATGGAGAACTGTGACGTCATCATGTTGTTTGTACCAATCCACGTGAAGATTCTATCCGCAATAGCCAATCAGAAGCGTTCCTGACGTAACCAATAAGCACCTCTTAAATCTGCAAAGCAAGAACTCGTGCAATTAATTGCCATAAAACCAGGGTACGTCAAGAAATGTTGTTCATTTCAATTTGAGAAAGAACACTACGCATTCCAATGCAAATAGTATTAAAGTTTAATCATATTTGTCGTCCAACATACAAGGGCGGTTCATTTTAGATTCCTTTCATATTTCCAAAACAATTTTCAATGTGCTGTTTCCTCGGTAAACTGTTCCTTTGCGCAACTTGTAATGTCGCGAATACCAAAATGCATGGAAAATGTCGCAGACAAAATAAAGCATTGATTCTGCACCACCATGTCATTAAGTATACCATTGTTTTTTAAGAGCTGTCACATCACTTACTTGCATCAAGCAACTTAAAGAAACACCCGTATAAACTCCAAAAACAATTTACCATATTTGGCCTTTCGTTTCCCGCAGTCATATTAGTTTAACTTACAGCGCAGCTCCGTTCCGTGGACAAAAATTCATCGAGAAGTTTACGCAACATTTGCTCCGCAAATTTAATTCTCAATTTCTTCCGGTGACCGAATATCATCTATTTTCAGGATCATCTTCACAAGTTGTGTTGCCAAACTGAACTGCTGCTTTTTCCCAATCAGAGTCTCGATAACGTGTTGAGCTTTCATGTCTGCGTGTTCAAAGAAAACACAACCATTTTAATTTTGTTAGCAATTCTACTTTTCAATAAACAAACACATTATACCGTTTGTTCCGCTGCCCACGCAGTCGATGCCTAAATGTGGGTTTTTCTCACGTTGCTGTTCAACTTTTATTTCCGTTAAGGTCTGAATAGGATTGAGGCCACAGTTTTCGGCCAAAGCCAGAGGGATGCTTTCCAGAGCATCGGCAAATGCCCGGAAAGCGTACTGCTCCAGACCTGTAATCTAGAAAAATAAAACCCAAACATGTAACCAATTACTGAAAAGCAAAACTTGGACACTATTATCAATCGTATACCTTGTCCGCTTGATTGCTGACTGCGAGAGCGCAGGAGATTTCCGCCGCACCTCCGCCGTAAACAACTCTATTATCCTTCACGAGATTCCTGATCACGCACAGTGCATCGTGGATACTTCGTTTCGCTTCTTCAATAATCTGAGAAAAAAAAACACTCAAAACTCCCGTTGCAATTTCAATATCGGCACGTGTACCACTCTCATCAGTGAACCAAAACCACCGTATTCGGTTTCGTCAATGGTTAAAGAGTGACATAACTACTATCGCATCGTGTCTGTCGCGACCCAGACATTGTATATCTGATCGTAACCAATGAATGCTTTGCCGCGAAAAGAGATGAACGTACCATCCGGTTGCCACCACGCAAGAAGATGGTCACCGCTCTCGAGTTCTTGCATTCTTCGATGACCAGCATCCGATCTTTCGTGGTACCGAACTGCATTTCTCGTACCAGGCCGGCGTAACCGAGCTTTTCTTTCGTCAATTCCTGGAATCGCGGTACGATTCTCCCTCCGGTAGCGATCGCGATGAGCTACGTACGCGCAAATAGAATTGTCACGGAGTCTCCGACAAAGTTCACGCAAACTTGTTACCTCGATTTCCGGCCCGCCAACCCAGCGCACGGCAGGAAGCTGGCGCTGCAGCAATAGATGGTTAGCTTCGTCGTCAAACCCCCATTGGCAAATGACAAGGTTAGCTCCCGCATCCTTAACCTGCAAATTTCAATTCCAATATATTCCAGTTTGTGGCAACAGTGTCATTCAAGTTTTTTTTTGTTCTGTTTTAAACAACGCACCTGCTGCACCATCTCCTCAAACTTCTCGGTCTCGTACTTCCTCAGATTCTTGTAATCTTCCACGGACGCCACGTCCAACTTATGCTTGGTCTTCGGCTTCGGTGGCTCGAACGGGCAAGTCAAGATGGCGAGGTTGACTTCGCGTAGAAGCTTGGGCATCTGAGGATGACTGAAGTCTTTGTCCACGATCACGCCTTTCACCAACATGGAATCTTCCAGTTTGCCCCCGACTTTCCCTTCCACCTTGATCAGCTCGAAATCCACATCTTTGCGGTCCAAGTCGGCAACCGACAACACGGCGTTGACGGCGATCTCGGCCATCTGCCGATGGCAACGGTTAACTCTGGCAAAGCGCTTACGATTACAAACTTGTCGAGCGAGGGTTTCAAACTAAAGGGTCATCCAGAATGTGTACAGAAACTAACATCTTCGATCCCAAAGTTGTCATCGCGGTTCGGATAAGAGGTTCAACATTTTTCAAGTCCACCGGGAAACTGTCACCGATCTTGTCCAAGTTGTCGATCGCGTGACGAGCCGCGAGCTCGAAGCCATCGGCTATGCGAATAGGGTGAATTCCCTTGTCCAATAACTGTTCAGCCTGCTCCAACAGCGCACCGGCTAACACTGAAAAACACCAGAATGTTTGCACGAATCCAAAACCAAAGTTGACAAATTTACGTATTGATTTCGTTACCGTACCGACAACACCCGTGGTCCCGTCGCCAATCTCATCGTCTTGGGACTGAGAAAGTTGCACCATTAGTTTGGCGATCTGATGTTCAACATCCATCATTTTTAAGATGGTTGCACCATCGTTGGTGACAGTCACGTCTCCATCTGCAGACACCATCATCTTGTCAAGACCTGGAAAATAATGTATACAACCATGTTAGTCTTCTCTTATTAAGAGTACAAGAGCGAAGCAAAACGAATCACAGTTGTGAATTTAATTTTGCATGGGTTCTGAGCCAAATATTTGCATTGTGCATATTCTGGGATTCCGTTGCCATGCACATTTCAGTATTTTCCAAAGTTCGGAATTACCTTTAGGTCCCAAAGATGATTTCAGTGTGTTTGCAACGGACCTTCCGGCCATAATATGAGCCTGTTCGATGGCAAAAATATACAGCGGTATTAACAAAGACATTTGGCATAGGATGGGCAAACAAACACCTGGTGTCATTATCGGCTGTACGCAACAAAATCAAACGTGAAATAGAAGAAAAATCAACGGCATCTACAAGTTTCCTCAGCATTTATAATATTTACCCACAAATGGCTTTCAAAATAGTGAATATAAGAGTAAATACTGCCGATATGTCATCACGTGGTGGGACGATGGCTGTGCAAAATGGCAGGCGGCATTTTCCGTTTTACCTTCAAGGCATCAATGCCGGTTAAGCGTCGTTTTCGCTCTTGATCGCGAATAATAATGAACGGACGACCATATTCGTCGAAGGCAAGAGTTCCCGTAGCAGACATTTCGCAAAATATTGCCGGATGTTTGAGATTTTCAATGGATTATGCCAGACAACTTTCTCCCAACCGCCATGAATTTAACATGCGATGGACATCGATATTCCCCAAAATAATCGATATATACATCGATGTACCGATATGATTAGAGTATCGATACTGTGAAGATGATCGATTCCCCGTTTTCAATACACGTATACATAACCCTTGCATAAATTAGCAAGTTTATTACACGTCTCTAAATTAATTGCTGGTGAAGCGTGCATTCATTGATTTATTACGAAAAAAATATATAAATTCTAGTGTTTCTTTTCAAAAATATGAATCTATATTATCATAGTTTTTGCGAATAATTTACAAATGCTTTGTACATTTAGATTTTCGAAAGAATAAGCATTTTATTACTGGATCTATGAAAACGCGACGAGTTTACATGTGCAGCATGAATTTACTGCTCAGTTGGCCTAAACGCGCAGCTCTTTATAGGGGTACGAGTATGATTAATTGCCAATTTCCCTAGTTTGTAGTTACCATCTCCAAATGATCAAATTCACATTACACAACACATAGCCAAACTATACGAAAATTCCCTTTAACCAGTGTATTTAATTTCTGCAACAGATCTCGACATTCTTGAATCATGCTCTCGTAAAGCACCCGTATATTTGAAACATCAATAAGCAGTACGAACAAGATTTTGCTATACCGATTTCAAATGGAGTTAGAAATAGAAACATTACGCTGTACAATACGAGATAAAGGGAAAAAAAACTCGCA
Source organism: Glomeris maerens (assembly GCA_023279145.1). NCBI lineage: Eukaryota > Metazoa > Arthropoda > Diplopoda > Glomerida > Glomeridae > Glomeris > Glomeris maerens. The sequence continues at coordinate 26,240 of WWPM01024651.1, read as the reverse complement.
AGATGGTTTGCAGCATCTACATGGTCAGCTCCTGCAAAAATGTAATAAAAATGCATCGTCATTTCATTTCACACTATGTACCTCAATACTTCAATTTTCAAATCATACTGACCATGATCGCGTTAACGATGTCATTATTGTTGTTCTTCAAGGCTTTCACTGCCTTAGCACGCGACACGTTTGCTTGAGATAACACAAGCTCGATGTCTTTGCTTTCTACTCCGCTCTCGTCCACCTGCGAATCAAAAATACCAAATCAAATATATTACATTTTTCGTTAAACTTCGGACCACGTCACGTGCCTCTTCGTCTTCTTCATCTTCCTCTTGGATCGGAGCGCTTATCGAAGCTTGGGCCGCTTCGCTAGCGGCAGGATTGATTTCAGGAGTTTTGAATTTTTCCGCAGCAGCCATCTGAGCTTGCTGACTCAGATCTTCGATCTGAACGGATTTGTACACATTACATTATTAACAAACAAACAAAAGCAAATCGAAATCTCGCTCGCAACGGATGGCCACCTTTGCTTCGCCGAACACGATGTACGTGTCGGACGCGGGGCTTTTGTACACATCGGGCTTGTTGATGACGAAGAGGATGTTCTTTGACTTTCTAATGGTGACCCGACCGACTCCTTGAACCTGTTTCAAACCCAGCTTGGACATGATCTTCCTCGCTTTCTTCTCGCTCCTACTCTGCTTGGCTTTGCTGACCATCTCTTCGTTCAACCCAGCAGCTTGTGCCACCTAAAACAAAGATCAAAACAATTGATAACAACCCACAGAATTGTCTTTCGATAAATACACACGTGCAGGGTTTGTACAAATTTTACTCTTTTAAAAAGTAAGTTGTACAAGGGGCCATATGTACTTACAGGGCACTGGGCACCAGTCGGATCTTCAAGTTCAGGGACAGAATCATCGCTATCAGATTCTGTTCCAGATCCGCTCCCTGAAATTTTCACACAACAGATTCCTTGTTTACTTTCCTTTTCACTGCGCATTATTCAACAATCTCAAAGAAACCAAAATGCAACAAACCTTCTTCAACAACAACCTTCTTTTCGAATTTTGGATTCCCTTTTTTCTCCGTTGTTCCGCTCACTTCTGGCATTTTGTATAATCTATATGAACACAAAAACACCAAGCATGCAGCTATATAAAGTGTAAAAATAAACGAAGCGCAGAAAATGAAACTCAATGAACAATCGTCTTACTAATATCGACAAAACGATATAAAACGCAAGAGCATAGTTAAATCTACGTGAACTTACAAATTTCAGCGCAAAAATACCGAGATTTACCTGGATGATGACGGATGGAAATTCAGAAAATAAACACGCTACTGAGCAGACGTAAAATAGGAACGGCAAAGAAGACGTAGTGTGACATGATGACGTCCATATATCCCTTTTTTAACTTTCGCTTTTCTCGAAAAAACTAACCAAATTCCCGATGAATATCATAAGCGTCCAGTCAATTCTTACAATGACATTTCATTTATCTCTCTTGATTCGAGTGAATTATAACCGATATATTTTAATTAAAATGTGCCGATAGCCACGGTTGTTATGGTAACGGCGCAATACGATCTCGCAACTTTATTGCGCGAAACTCGTCGTCGTGCAAGCTATTACGGTACAGCCAATGCAAATGATACGGAATACGTGATAATCAGTTGCGAGCAATGTATTTATAAGCAACTATATTGCGAAGACTTTATCGGTCCTGATGTAGGCGCAGCTAATTTTCAGTATATCTACTCACCATATTTCCGGTCCGTGTTTATTTCCGGACAGAAAAATAAGTCTCTGCGCCCATTTTCAGTAATTTTAACGTCCCAAATAAACAAATGGCCGAAGCGAATATTAACGGTACTTCAAAGCCGAGCGTTTTGATTCTGGGAGGTAAAAAACTGTTTTAAGTCGCATGTATATATGAATTATGGTTCCGCAGTAATACTATAAAACATACAGAATTAGGTCACCCTTATCAGTGATTTATTTTTTCTATCATTTGACAGGAATTGGATTTATTGGCAGAAATTTCGCGCAATACTTAATTGAAAACGACCTTGTTAAAAAGGTATAGAATAAATGCATGTATTAAAATGTTCAATATTAAGATTATATAATGAAAGGGAAGCTATAGTATCCAAACAAATAAATAGATAATGAAATTTAAGTTGATACGTCATTTTTCAGGTAAGAATTGTTGACAAAGTTCCACCACAAACAGCATGGCTGTCAAAAGCTCATCAGGTACACATTATAAATAATGATGGTATATATTTTCTGTGATTTTTATCACAAAGATTTTCGCATATTTCCATTGAAAGGATATTTTATGCGATCCACGTGTGGAATTCAAGAGTGGCAACCTCATCAACAAAGGTTATTTAATTCTGCAAAAATTACCCCTCATAAAATAAACAATTGAAATAATACCGACTTAACAGCTGCTGTCCAAAATGCCTTTATCTGCGAAGATGGCAAATTCGACTATGTTGTCAATTTGGCCGCAGAAACGAAATACGGCCAGACCGACCCGGTATACTTTGCCCAAAATTGTGTAAATTTCTATAATATTTCATGATTATCCTTGATGTATACAGGTTTATAAAGAAGGAATCGTGAGTTTGACCGTAAACTGCGCTATAGAAGCAACGCGTCATAATGTGTCAAAATACGTTGAAGTTTCATCAGGCCAGATGTACAAATCCAATGTAACAATTAACATATAATAATGTTTTCCACTGGTCCAATTAACGCAAGCTTATGAAACTCTGACAATACACAGAGCCCCACGAAGGAAAACGGTAAACTCGATCCGTGGACTTACATGGCACGGTACAAACTGATGGCCGAAGAGAAACTTGGTGCCATTCCTAACCTCAACTATGTGATAGTACGCCCGGCTATTGTTTATGGAACTGGAGACAAATTTGGCATAAGTGAGGGGAAAATGAATCTCACGTCAATTGTTCTTAAATCTTATAAACAACCTTTTTTATATTTTAAATAAGCCCAAAGACTAGTCGTCGGTGCAATTTATAAACACCTTGGGGAAATGATGAAGGTATAAATAAGTGTTGTGTGGCTTCTGCTGTCCACAAACTTCTATTAATGTAATTTCAAACCTGTCAATATACAGTTGCTTTGGACTAAAGATTTAAAAACTAATACTGTGCACGTGCGAGATGTCTGCCGAGCCATTTGGCATTTGTTCACCGACGGTAAAAGTGGTGAAGTCTACAATATTGTCGACAAGGGTGATACGAGTAAGTAAGAAGTATTGCAAACTTTCGTAATTATGTTTCCAATACTCCAAATACGTGTTTTAAGCTCAGGGAAAGATAAGCGACATTGTATCCGATATTTTTAACATCAACCACGATTACTGGGGAACGGCCAAATCAACAGTGGCCAAAGTGAGCCGGAATGAAGTGCAAAATTTGTTATCTATACAATATTAATATTAATTCGTTCCTTACAGATTGATACTACGAGTTTGGTTGATGAGATAAACGATTTGCATTTGGCTCCGTGGTCAGACATCTGCAACCACGACGGCATCATGCATACGCCGTTAAACCCGTACATTGATCAGGTATTACTGAAATCTCATTAGCGATGAACAAATCTGATTTGAACATTATTACAGGAACAACTTTCCAATCACAACATTTGCCTGGATGGGTCCAAATTAGAGGCTACTGGGTTCACTTTCACTCATCCTGTCATCACAAAGGAACTCATGATGGAAGTACGAGACGTTTGCTATACAGTATTGGGGGAAAAAATAGTAGCAACTATAACTCTGTTTTTGCCTGCATTTCCTAGATTATCAAGGATTACACAGATATGGGGATTTTCCCATCGTCGGTTTTATCCTAGAACTTGGTTTAAAACCATCGCCATGGAAGACGCTGCCTAAATAATGTGAAAACATTGCCGTAATTCCGCCAGTGCCTGATTGACCACATGTGATACTGATCGTTGTTGGGTGTATAACTATCGTAATGTTTTTCATCGCTTTGTTGACTATTACCAAGTATATATTATCCATTTTTACATGCAGTATTTGAAACCTCACACATGTGATCTCAGCAAAAGTTTTTAATAAATATTAATATCACTTACGTTAATTACGTTGCAACTACTCTCTCGTCACAGAATGTCGAGATAGAAATTGAACAAGTCAACTTCTTCTTTGCCGCATCGGCTATAGTTTTCTTTTAAATAATGCACTTCCACGATGCCTTCGGATGTTCCCAAGGCCTACAATGCAATCCCAGTATTTAAAACAAAATAACACACATGCGAAAGAACGGTGACAATCTAGCGAATCGTACCAAGTACGGGTCAAAATTACGTTTCTCTTTCCCAAGACCACGTGGATCGCTTCCGATAACAGCGCATTCATACCTGACAGGTTGCAATTAAATTTCGCATCAACTGATAAATAAAAGATAGATTATTTTCACGTACGTACCTCGCAATTTTTGAATCGGAAGAGGAGCATGGGTGCACATCGCTGTAAGTCAAGTCCCAAACGTGCATCTCACCCAAAGTATCCAAGATGAAAAATATATTTGGCCCACTTGATGACCACATTACGGTCTTGATCGGTGCTCCGTTCGCGGCCTTCGCCCACGAGATTATCGGTTTCTCGGAGTCAGCGGCGTGAAGACGAACGGTGCCGTCGTTACAACCAGCCTATTTCATTCAGAAAGTAAATGAACAGTTAAATAACAAGTTATTCACCATGGAGTAAATGAATAACCGAAGACATCACATGCCAAGAAGCACATTCTTCTTTGATCCGATCCCAATACGCTGACGGCGGTAACCTCAACCGGTACATCTGATTAGAAACATAATTAATCTAGCATTTTTTGTATGAATTTAAACAAGAATTATCTTACGCACCAGGACTGTGCTTGTATTGCTTTACTTTGCCGCCGTTTAATTTAAAATTGACAACAACGCCCTGAAAGTTTTTTCTTTCAATATATTAAAAAAAACCTTACTGACATCGCAAAAGGCTTACAAGATCAGTTGCTACAAAAATATTGTTCCGTTCCTTGGGATGAACTTCAAACCCAAAAACCCGCATATTAGCGGACCTAAATACGTAAAACACGCAGCATTTGAACATCCCAGTCCGATTAATTGCGATCACTGATCAATACTTACGTGTTTATAAGGGAATTCAACTCCACTGTTGCACTTGGCACGAGAATCAAGTGACCACCCGGTGCCAGTCTAACATCATCGGATCCTCTCGCTTCGACAAACACCCAAACGATGAATACCGCGAATTCGTCCAAACTCGCTATCTGCGTAGGTCCATCGAGGTGTTTCCCCTCTGCGTAATAAATTCCGGAAATTGTTAATCACAAAATTCCTTTACTGCTGTCAAAATTGAATGCCATTACACCTGCGCGATTATGTTTCGCAGTTAGACACTTGACGGAGACAATGGGACTTTGGTGGCCATTTATACCGGCCGTGCTATATGTTGGGCAATACAACGGTACATCCGAGCATGCGACATTGTAATCCGTCCCTGTATCTTTCAGATCCCACATGACTAACGACCCATCCACCTGAATAAAACCCAGTTAAATGACGCGATTATATTGCGTACGACGCACGGCAAAAGTTGACACTTGCATTTCCTGCCACAACAGCTGTAAGGGTGTGTGAAGAAAGGCAGCACCGTGTAGGACAAGAGGCACATATCAATATCCTGCATTACAAATCACAAGCGTAAATACTGCATTAGAAATAATTAAAGCTGAAATGAACAAAATACCGTTTTGGTTTAATAGGCTGCAGTAAATCCCACACACACACAGCACCATGACCCACCAGTGGCTAAAAAAAACAACACAAGGACACATTAAAGAATTACGTAAATGTTGTACGGCCACATCATGATGTACGGCACCTCTGGCAGTGCTTTGTGAGCTGACAAAATAACGAAAGGGTTACTTCCGTCACTGTGAATCCAAGTCACACAGCTGCTTTTCATGAAGTCAGGTGGTGTTAACCTGAGAATACTGCTGCATACTTCCAAATTTGACTGCGATCCTTGAGAATTTCGGCCCGAAGAATACCTCATAACCTCTTCGTCCAGCAAAATCTCCACTGTCTTGCAAAATTCAATAAGTTTTTTAATCGTACTAAATACAGCACATTACACATTGAAAACGCTATACCTTGCTTACGATACGCAAAACTTTTAACAATCTCCCGGATTCCAGCTGCTTAATTTTCCCATTGTCATCGTCTAACGATTGCCCTCCGCAGGCATTTGTGCAATCCGCAGGATGTTGACTCCATTTCTCCAAGACTTTTATTTCGTCCGTCTGAGTTTCAGCCTCGCTGCCGTCAAGTTCAGTTTGACACGACACCTAGGTTCGCATAATCAGTCACTGTCGTAATAGTATAATAACGTGCTGTCGGACGGAACAAAAACACACCTGCACTTTATTCGTGCCGCCGAAAGCCAACATGAATATGCTATATTTGACAGGCTTCATTTCAAACAAGTTGAAGTTCATCGTGTCCAACGTAAGAAGTTGCAGCAGTTTTATTCCCCGATTCCTAGGAGAACGAAGCACATTTAGAATATCATGTTATAAACAACAAACGCGCGTCTGTTTACCTAATCTTGTCAAACACCTGTTTGCGCTTTTGGGCTTTTTCAGCCTCTGCAAAGTTCATGAAGTTCTGGAAAGATGCGGTAGTGGGTCTTTTCGGTTTGATTTCAGCAACCACTGGCCTATATTCTTCTTTAACTTGCTAAAACAAACAAACGCACTGATTGGTAATTTCAAAGTAACTTTCATATCAGTATTAAACATTTTTTTACCGGTTCTAATAAACCTGTCGATGTATCACGGAGATCAGATATTGCGCTTCTCCCGCCAATTTCCTGCAATATAGTTTGTGAAATTACAGGCAAAACTGAACACAGTATATTCAATTTACGGCTTGCCTCAACTTCACGTTTCGCGTCGGAATGATCTAACTCATCATCCGTATTTGCTACCAGGTTGCCAACATCATCAGATTCATCTTCGTCAACTTCAAAGTCAGACTCGTAATCTTCAAAGTCTTGCGCATATGATACACTGGTGTCATCATCATCATTATCATCACCTTGATGATCTACATTTTCAGTGACCGTTGGCAACTCAAATGTATCTTGTCGTGTTATTTTCGGTATTTCATTCACTGTAGTTGTTGATACTAAATTGCCATCTTTCAACTTATGCTCTTTCCTAATTGTTTCTGTTTTCTTAGCATTAGGTGGATTAGATTTATCGGCTTTACGTATCAATTCAGCAGTTTTTGTAATTTTAGGTGCTGAAGAAGTCTTTTTTGGCAATTTTACAGTTGAGTTCAAAACTTCTGGTTTATTTTGACTTCTGGTAGACGAAGTAGGCTTTTTAGATTCAGACAATTTTAACACATGTGCACTAGATTTGGTCGACTCATTTTTAGCAATTTTTGCTGCATCTTTATTTCTTCCAGTTGTCTTACTATCAACCCTAATTTTCTGTTTTGTGTCATCCTTGCCCTTGACTTTGCTCTTTGGTGCTGGTTTGCTGCTGCTTTTGTAAGCCGCTGACACCTTCACAATATTTATAACGAGTAATAAGCTTTACAAATAGAGATTAATTTCTGCATGGTGATCGACCTTACTCGTTCATCTTTCCGCGGCTTTTCAATCGGCATCTTTCCACTTCCAATAATTATTGCATTTCACATTCAAATCATACATTTCCACCGAAATTCCGCCATTAAATCTAGTTACAACGAAGCGAGCAAGTCCCAAACGCAATGGAAAACAATCAAACGTCGTCCAAAAACATTCAGTTACCATGGAAACATCTCGTTCCACCCGAAAATATTGTCCAATCAGCGTCCAGAAAACCATACTTTTGTAACCAATGAAAGACCAATAACATTACAATGGAAAGCATTTACGTAATCCGATTGGCCAGCCGTTATAAGTACTCCTCCCCTAGGCAAATGACACTAATACCGGTATATATCGATATAGAAATGGACGCGATACGATACATGCGCCACAACCGCACCGCTACTGGAAGACGCTCATCTGTCATGAGAATCGTGATTTTTGCCAAATAAAACACAAAATACCTAATCTAATTTAGAAAATACACTTGTATAGATTCCAAATTAATAATGTCTAGTGAACTTACTGACGTTTTTAGCGAATATCAAGAGGTACGAGTTAAAAACCTGTTCAACATTTTTAAATTATAAATAAATATTAAATAAATTAATGTGTATACCTATACAAATGTCTCTAAAAATCGTATTCTTTTATTTTTCGCTTTACAGTATTTGAACCAGGAGCAAGAAGTACGAGAGGTGTTATACGAAAAACATACAGCAGATATATATTAACAATATATGCATGAATGTCATTTCGTGGCTGCATGCATCCATCAATTTATTATAACTGGATTATTTCCTTGAATTTTAATGACTAGGAAATCAGAGTTGTAGTTCGTGATCTTGATCAGACAGCTCGTCATTTATTAACAGTGCTGCAGACCATTCATCACAGGAATGGGGAGGATGAAAGTGAAGATTAAATTATTATATACCCAGATTATATAATTAAACCATGCATATTTATTAATTAAACCATGGCATGGCATATACCTAAATCACCAAGTAATCTAACATGTCCATTTTGTTTCAAGTTGCCGCAATACGCCAAGAATCGGAACCTTTGTTCAAAAGTATCGGAGAGCATTATGAAAAACTTGCAGCTCTAATACCAAATGACCAATATTATAGGTTTGTGTATAAGCATGCAGCCATAGTGCAAAATGTTTTAAATCGTAAAAAAATGCAATATTACATTGCAGATATCACGATCACTGGCGCTTTTCTACGCAAAGGGTCGCTTTCTTAGCTGCGCTGCAAATGTACTTGGAATCCGAACAGATAGTTACTAGGGCACAAGTGGCCGAAATGTTGCATGGTAAGATATATCTTCTTAAGTTCTATTGTTGAGATTCCACATTTATAAATATATTCAACGTTTTGCAGTTAAAGAATCCCGGGAACAAGGTTTCCACATTGACTTGGAAGACTTCCTGGTAAAACTTAGCATAAATTTCCAATGAAACGCATGCGATTATTGTATTGGCTACTTTTGAATAGGTTGGCTTGCTCACTTTGGCCAGTGAATTGGTAAGCAAGCTACACACTGTAAAAAAAAATACTTTACACCTCGCAAATAGTAGTAAAATGCTTGCTTTAATTAATAGGCCAGATTCGCAGTGAACAGTGTTACCATGGGAGACTACTCGAGACCGATGAGAATCTCCAAATTCATCGGCGACCTTCACTCGGGATTCAAAGTTCTCAATTTGAAAAATGACATGCTACGCAAGAGATTCGACGGTCTCAAGTACGACGTCAAGAAAGTGGAAGAAGTAGTGTACGACTTGTCTATCAGAGGACTGAAGCCCAAAGAAACCAATTGAACCCTTGTTACCATTATTGTAATGTCGCATGTAAACCAGGCTTTATTTTAAGAAAAAAATAAAGAATGAACGAGACACACACGCACTCTTGCTAGGAAACGTCAAGGCCACAGTTGATTGAATTAGACCTTGAAGCAACATCAAATATACCCTAGCAAATTCGGAATAATCTTTTGAAAATGAAGTTATTTTTGGAATCTTATTAAATCTGAATACACAGCTAGGAGGACCTTCACACGCTTGTTATTATAATATACTAGTAGGCAATTTTTGAACAGATTACAAAAGTAGGCCATGGTTTTTGATGCCAGAGGGAGTAGTTACTTTCGCAGCTGTTAAAATGATTGTGACTTTTCATGAGGATGTCCACAATGATATTAACAGTCGACAAAATTTTAAAGCACTAGCAATTGTATTTGGGTTCAAACTGGTGCAGGCAGCAAATCAACAAAGGTTAGACCACATCTAAAAATTCGGCTTGCAGAAGCAAATAATTATCATACTCATCATTTAAACAACCATGGAAATTAGTTCACTGTTTGCAAGATGGATGCCAACTCATCAAAACAATGATAGTGCAAATTTCACAACTACTGTGAGTACTGTTTTGACATCAACTAGAAAGCAGTATCATTTCGAATTGTCAACGCATAGTAATATTAAATGTAAATTGTTGGAGCCAAAGTTGTAAAAAAAACTGTTAAAAGTAAATAAGTAATTCTGTTAAAATAATTGTAAGAATTTCACAAAGATATGGCGTGAAATTTTAGCATTACGTACTTATTCGAATTTGGTTTTACCATTGCAGCCAAATATCTTAAAACATTACGGGTATCCATTACAAGTACATCACGTGACCAGTGACAATTACATACTGGAATTACATCGTATCCCGCGAGGAATACAAAGTACATTTCGAAAAACTACACCAGTGCTGCTTCATCATGGCTTGGCTACTTCTTCCGCAGACTTCATCTTAAACCAGCCAAACCAAAGTATAGGTGATATGATGGCCAACAATTGTCATAATTCCATACAATAAATGACACTAATGTCTCGTGTTATAATCGTTCATATGTAAAAACTTATTGTGGGATTACAAAATATTGCATCTATGCAGCTTATCTGCTAGCAGATAGAGGATACGACGTATGGATGGCAAATCTTCGAGGCAATTATTACAGCAAATCAAACAACAACTTATCAGCTGAAGATCCACAATTCTGGGATTTTAGGTAATCGTAACAAAACAGCAAATTGGCATTATTGCATGGGTTTTTACAAGTATTAAACCCCCAAAAATATATAACTCGTGCATATAAGTACGTATTTGGGAAATATAAGGTCATTCCAAACAATATTTCAGTTTGGATGACATCATTGAAAAAGATCTTCCGGCTTTGATAGACTACGTGTTAGAAATAAGTTGCAGTTCTCAGCTGTACTATGTGGGACACTCACTGGGAACGACAATTTGTTTCGGACTACTATCATCAAATATCCACTACAATGCTAAAGTAATACATAATTCCTTATTCTCACTTTAGAAACATTCTGTTGGATTGGAAAAAAAACACTTTCAGTTCTTTAGGTAAAAGCCTTTTTCGCCCTCGGACCGGGTGTTCACATTTCAAAGTCACGCGGAATTCTTCGCAAGATTCTGCCTTTCCTCACAGCAAGTTGCAATGCATTCCGAAAATCAATAAACCTTATTAAATTTGATTATACATACAAGTTCTATTTTGTACGTGCAGAGGAATAGGAATTACGTGAATGGGGAAATGTTTCCAAAAGACAGTCTCATCAGTAGGATCATGATTTATATAATGCAAAGCCCATTTGCATTTATTGCAGAAATGTTTCTGCAATCTGCTTTTGGGGACAAAGCTGGAACTTTAGACAAGGTTTGTTTTTTTTGGGTGAATTTTGTCCTGGGGCATTCTATATATGGTATTTACAAATACGTGACTTTTGCATATTTAATTAAGACCAAAATGCCAATATATCTCAAACATATCCCCAATGGCATATCCAGGAGAGTGTTGCATCATGTTGACCAGATTGTCAGGAAGGAATCATTTTGTAAATACGACTGGGGCATTGAAAAGAACGCAAAGTTGTACAATCAGGTATTGTAATGTTCCGATCACAAAAACTGAAGTTCAAAAGTCTAATCTTATTTCTGCTTTAAATCTTAACAGGGTGAACCTCCCAGTTACAATTTAAGCAAAGTAACTGCACCAACATATATATTTTACACTTGCAATGATACTTTGACCATAGAAGGTGTGAAAATGACAGTTGATGAAGTTGGAAATCTGAAAGGACTTTACCAAGTTGGATCACAAGACAATGGCCACTTGTGGTTTTTACTGGGAACTGATGCTGCAGCCAAATACTACAACATCATTTTTGACATAATGGATGAAACATAAATTTAAACTCGTGCGAGCATTAAAATATATCTACTCGGTATTTTGTTTTAATAACACGTACGCTATAAACAATAAAGTAATCATAATCTGAAGCAATTTATATGATTAGATCAAGCTCTTATCTTATCCCTGCACCTACACATGCAACAATATTTAGCTTTATATAATGAGCAATTTTCACTCGAAGGAATGAAAGTAAATAAGCTGGTATAATGGCATTGTGGGAAGAAATTGGATCAACTCTGGCAGAATGTCTTGAGGACTGTACATTTGAATTGGCCATTAGAGAAGTGAGAGTATAGAATTATTAAGTAAAAAAAACAATTCTCACTAAATTTCAACAGCTAAATCAATAACTTCAAACACAGATTATCCGCGAGAGGGTGAAATCAATTGACCAAATTGGTCAAAGGATTATGAGTTTGCTCCAAACAGGGATAAATGTCAAATACAGGATCAATACAAGTGCGTGTAAACTTATTCATATGCTGCAATTGCCTTTCCATTAACGTTCATATTTTAGAAAATACGCATTTTATGTACATTATATCCAGTTCACGAAGCGTGCATAGAGGCTGAATTCTTGTTTGAAGAATTGCGAACGCATTACGCAAAACTGTCTGCCATGGTACCTGTATTTCAATATAACAAGTAAGACATTTCCGGGCAAAATACTGAAATTAATTGTTGTAATACTTCTACATTAGATTGCATACCTAATATAATATTACAGATATCATGAACTGTGGCAGTTAACTCTACAAAGAAATTGTCTCCAAGCAGCATTATTAACATACTTGAAAACGGAACAGATCGTGACAATGGCCCAAGTGGCAAACATCTTGGGAAGTGAGTTACAATGGCTAATATTTCCGAAACCTATAATTAAGTTGGCTGTAATTTAACATTTCAAGTTTTAATAGTTCAAACTGCGAAAGATGGCTTTCACATTGAAGATTCTGATTTCCATGCAGCTATTCTTGACATAGGATACGAATTGGTGATCAATAAGGAATAATTTCCTCTTCAAGTGAGTCATAAAATGGACCCGCAAAGACCGATTTTTTCTCCCCTCCTATAGGCAAAGCTTGCAACGAATCACATTGTTGCCGGGAATTATTCCCAACCAGCAAAGATCTCGGCATTCCTCCAAAACATAGAAACTGAATATTCACTGAAGAACTTCAAATATTCGCTGCAACTGCAGAGCAAACTAGATTGGTTTCGGCAGTGTGTGCAGATTGCGAAAACGCTTGCGCGCGACAGATCAGCCACGAATCAACAGTACAACACAATTTAATCAGAAATGTACAATTAAGTCATGCGACCATGTTTCTTTAATCCCTTTGCGACGACCCAAACAATGCATCGATCAACTCCAGCCTCTCATCTTTCGCTAAGATTTCACGTTCTTTACCGGAATTTTCCTAAAATTATAATATACATTTCAAATATTCTGTAATATTAAAGCCTACAAAAACCTAAATACCATTTGCGTGCACGATTCCACGGCAACAATTTCACCGCTGCTCTCAACTCTTCCTTGCATTGTCCATACCTTTTTAACCCCAACAAGATTAAGGCTAACATCATCGCTGCAAGAAAATCAATACCTTATAATTTACTTAAAAGAACCCATGAATATATTCTTCAATTAGAATTATTTCCACACACCTTTCTAAAAATTCAGCAGATTCATCTGTTGTTTCGGTTTTGCAAGTGCTTGCTGGAAGACTATTTTTCAAAACGGGACCTTCGTAAGGGCCAAATTGCAAAGTGGACTTTGTGCAATTTGCCACATGGTCAACATTAACGAGACTTTTTGCGCAATCGTAAGGCGAAGCGCCACGCTGCAGAGCTTCCACCACTACATCATCTAAAAATGACAACGTCCAATCGTAACCGGACCTCTGCGCGCCAAACGTTTCCAAACGCAAGTCAACTCTCGTCTCCGCGGCACTCGCAAAGTTCCGTATCTCGCGAACCGCTTGCCGCAATTCCGGAAACTCGGAAACGGAACACAAGCCCACGAGCTTCGCGACCGCGTCAGGGTGTTCGCAAGCACCATGACGGATCAAAATCTTCCTGGCCGCCAATAGGACGCAACTCATTACGTGCCGTTCGTGCACGTGGGCTTCCGCCTGACTCGTGATTAATTGCCACAACTCGTGCGGTTTCAGGTCGCAATCTCGCTCCCAAAAATCTCCCACTGCATGAAGCGCTAACTTCAAAAGAAGAGTGTTTTTGGTTGTCGATTCCTCCAGTGCTTTCAAGGTTACGTTTACAGCATAAATGCCGTATTTTTCTTCCTTTCCGATGCCGTGACTTCCTAAGACATAGTAAAACCTGAACATGTTTTGCAATTAAACATAGATTTTTGAAACGCGTACCTTCACGCAGCGACGAAAGCAATTGCGCGAAAGCTTCCGGACAGAACGCGTCCGGTGCGGCTTTCACTACGGCAAGTGCTGTCCGCAGATACCACCGTACATCGGGACGAAACTGGTGCGCAAGTTTCAGAATTTGCCCGCCAACTTTCACGCGCGTAACATCGCTCTCGCAATCGTCGGATTCAATGAATCCTTGCATCTTTGCGCAAATCACCTCGACATTTGCTGCGTCGGCAAGTTGAAAAAGCAAGTTCAAAGTTCCGCTTCTCACACTCTCATCCGGCGAGTAAAGGCCCTCGATAACGCTCGGCCTTAACTCGTCAGAGATAGCGCATTTGGAAGCACGAGTGAGCAACGGTCCCAAAGTCTTGACACCCATGTACCTTACGTTCGGATCGACGGTTTGCAGCAGCGGCGTGACAACTTTCACCAGAACCTCCGCGCCGATCGCGTCCAACCGCAGCGCGGTGTTTACGCACTCGCACAACACCGCAGCGGCCATGTTGCAATTTACACCGACACGTTCCAGTACCTGCTGAAGAACTTCCGCCACACCGTGTTGTTTGCCAACTTTGGCCAGTATCCTGAGCAGTAATATCTGCGTCCACGGTGCGGGAACACCTTGATGAACTAGATCCGAAGGGACTTTGTGCTGAATGATCTGTTGCAGAACTTCGCAAAGGGGCTTCGCGAGTTCACCAAGGTCGCGAATCGGCAACGCGTCTTCCTTACAAACGCAAGCGCGTCGATAAACTTAGATAAACTCGTGTTTTAGCGTACCGAAGCAGTGTTGCATACGCACCTGGACGAGATGGGAGAGAAAAGCCAACGCTGCCGAAACCACGCCAAAATCGGGATCGCTGAGACAGGTCTGCAGAGTCGGAAGGACCAATAAAACACCGGCTGCTTTGTCTGGCATCTGCGCCGCAAGATGTTGAAGGGCCAATAGGGCCTTTTTGCGGACAAAGTCCTCGCTGTTTGTACATCTTTCTACGACGTGCGTTACAAGGGCCGGTGCCGTGTCGGGGCCGATCAATCGAGGGATGGCCGCGAGGCCGAGGCACACTTCCACGGGGTTTGAGCTTTTCAAATCCTATTGCCAAACAATTCAGTGAATTGAATTTTTTATGCCCAAATAAGTTTCACCTTTTGTATGGTGCCAATTATGAGATACGACAGTTCGTGGTTCGGATGGAGAAACATTGTCGCTGCCAAATAGCCTGAAACAGCAGATGAATTTTAAAAAAATCTACTATTTGTTTTGAAATATACTCTATATCTTCACCAGCACGTTTTTCAAGAAGTGAACCTTGTTGAGCAAGTTTAATGGCATGGATGTACGTGAAAGGCACTTCATGGCCCAGTAACTCGCAGTACAAAGCTCTTGAAAGACATTCTCGCACTTGAGCCTGATATTAATTACAATTTTTTAATTTTTGTTGCTAAATATAATGGATGCATGGTCATAATTAAATCATACCGGCTTCAGTTGAGCTCTTGAAAGTTGCCTTCGTAGCCAGTTCGCTTCTTTCTTAAGCACGTCATCCAATTGCTAATGTATTGACAAGAAAAAGCTGAAGTTAGTTAATTGGGAATGAACTGAAGTCGCATTGCGCACCGACTCACTGAATTGGTGCTTGCACCATTTGCAACTGCTTCAACCAATTCTCGAAATCCAACACTCCAACTGCCATCTTTATCTCGCCCCAAGAAATTCTGCAGAGACTCCAACGTCTTTTCTACGATTTCCGACATGCCCACCTACTTTTTAAAACCCGCATCGAAGAACTTCACACACGTAAAAAAAACTAACTCAATCGACACTCCTCAATTTCGCATCGCGGGCACGGCAGTGTGACATTCTACCTAACACATTTCCCCTATAAAAGGCAGCGAATGCTTTAATTGATTGTAATTAGGATTTCCAATAAAAAAAACCGCTTTGCTTTCTCCGAAATGAACATCAGCCATTTTACCCCCGTGTACAATGTAACAAATCAACATGCCACTGCGAAAAATTGGGCAACATTAAAGAATATCTACAGCATAGTAAATTTGGCCGCCATTACACCAGTCACATATTCAAATTAGGAATCCTATGCCAATCCCGTCATTAAAGATTTTGTCATAGCGCCCAAATGAAAGATAAATATAAGGGAATAAAGGAGATTTATATTTTCGAAGTACATATATTATTTAATACCGAATAAAAGCTAATCGCCACCTGGTAACAGTTGTCGAAAACACAAAGAATAAACCTTTAATATTAAATTTTTTTGGACTGGAATAAACATTTATATATAAAAAATGTGTGATGTCACAAAATCCTCCCTAAGGCACGCATTTCCATAATCTAATTTCCTCTGGTATTATTTTTTTAAATAACATCACTAAACAAATGTTCTGTCGAGAATTCAGTATAAAAGGTTAACAGGAAAGGAAAACAGCTGCAGGCATTCATATACAAAAGCGAACAATAAAACGGCTTAAATAATTCATAAATCATTAACCTTGTAAACTTTTAATGCACGTTTTTTTAGCTACGCATTTCATGATTCTGTTGGGTCGATTTGTTAAATATTTACATAGAAGGCACATGTAAAAATGTATAAGCCGATATAGCATTCGGATTTTTGATTGAAATAGGGCTGTTCAGTCGTCTGGACTTTGTGTTGACAAAACACTCAAGGGGCCACAAGCTCCTAGGAACATCTAGGCAAGCAATTACGTCGATGTTGCATGCATAAATGACAAAACGAATTGCTTCAATGCATAGCGATCAATGCATCACGTCACCAAATTCAATCGCAAATAAATTACAATTATATATTTGCTATTCCTGGTCACTTCCTTTTCATTATCAATCATTTTGTGTGCGATAAATCAATTGCTACATGCAAATTTAGCATTTAAATACGCAAAGAGTCTCAAAAATCTTCCATCGAAGTCCTATAGTCCATCATTCAAGTTATGAATTGATATGGGGCATCTTGCCATGGATGTAAGATAAACTACTGAATATAAATAATAATACTTTATTACATATATAAGTTCCTCCCACCTTATTTTATTGCCCTTTATTTATATTTGTGGTATTTTATGAAGCGCAAATGATAAATATGGCTGCCTATACAAAAACTGAAAATGTAATTCAAGGAAAATTCTGTTCTGCTGCACATATTAGTTGTGGATTTCATGTCAATACGAGGAAAAGTACTTCTCTATAGCTCAGATTTCTCAGCTCGAGGCGATTTCTTGCTGAGAAATAAGACTCCAAGATATAGCTAGGGCTCCATTGCTCTTCCACCCAAAAATCAAACATGGGACTTATTGTAAAATATATAAGAACCATCTCAAACTGCAATATGTATACATCTGAGCAGAACTATTAATAAACTCGCATTGTTGAATGATCAAATATAGATTTGAGAAGTATATTGATATTGATCAATATGTCGTATAGCTATAAGAAAGTCAACTCGGATGTTATCGATCAGAGATGAAATAGAAATAAATGTGACAAACTTAATCCGAACCAGTAATATTTTAGTTACTTATACGTATATACAGTACCAAGCCTATATATGTATACAATTAATATCACTACATGTCTAAATTGGGAAAAAAAAGTATTTTATTAGGTTAAAAGGAAAGAAGACCGCCCATTGTTGGGCCCACTTTGATAGGAAATGTGGTAAAACAGGATGGAAAACAAAGTTATCGCCACTCGGAAACGTCCCACAGAGCTATTACTAAAGTAAAGGGGGAAAAAATGTCATATCTAAAATGTGTAAGCGACAGAGGTGAAAATGTTAGCTTCTGCGCACGACGTCGGCGCATTGTGGGTAAGCTGAGCCAATAATCCGGAAGGGGGAGCTTTTGACTTGGGCGCAAAAATGAAAAAGGATCGTTTTACAGATCGTTTCATGTTCTGTGTATTTTGGATATATTTTACGTGATGCTAAATGCAATTTTCGCAAACCGGATTCCAGCTCCAAATTGACTTGGTAAAACATAAAAATTTCAAAAGCCCTCCATAGGCATATGTTCACTTTTTCAAGATAAAAGCAACCCTTGTTATTTATTTATGATAAATTCTGGGGGGAAAAAACTCTAATGTCATATATCCTGATATAAAATAACGCCAGGTTATGCAAAGATGAAATTAGCAATAGGAGTTTTTCAAAGGAACAATTAAGTGGAATTTATTGAATAGGTTATATATTTTCAGTAACGATTTGATTGTCAGTGTAATGTTATATGTATTAAAAAGATTAGAGAATCACTATGGCAACCGAAGTTCCTCCATCTGCCCACTGGTTTATACTGCTCAATACATTTAGCAACTAACTATTTTTATTATTATTATCACATGCGAGCTATATATGGAGTGAAACCCACAGTTAGGGGTCGTTTTAGTTGTTTGCCTAATCGCCGCTAGGGGCCCTTGCCCTCTACATAAGTATTCCCACTACCATCTGCGCCAAATATTGAATAAAAACATTAGTTTTCACGAGCTACTTTTTTGGCCTTGTTGTAAATTTATTGATGTTTCAACATTTTTGTCACGTTTGACGGTCAGATTTTTGAATTTCAGAAGAAAAAACAGAAACACAAAATTATATTCATCTTATTTACGTATATATCCCGCATGGTCAAGTTTTGTATGAGAACACTTCTGCTTTTACAATTCAAATGTGCATAAGTTTGAACTGGGAAATGTTTTGTCCAAACAGCTTTCATTTTTATCTTCCAATTATTTTTACAGTTTATTTCTAAAATACTAATTCAACAATTGGAGTTGATTTTTAGATTCCGACGCTCTTTAAACTGCATCACGCACGTATTACATTAAGCTAACAAATATTTGTGCATGCAACTTTCCTTAAGGAAATTAGTAGTTTACCTAAACGCCTAATTGTTTTCACACGTGACGTATAATATACCAAAGACAAACAATGAATAATTAATGAAATTAACGTGCTTTCAAAGTAAAATCATCACCATATGTCACCCCCTTAAGGTATTACTGTACAGGATAAAGGAAAACACAGGTGACCTTTTGGTTATATAACACGTGTGAAATTACATAACGATTTGAGCAAGCAATTATCAATGTACTTGTGGTGTGCACAGTCAATTTTGACACCTAAGTGCGTGCAAATATTCGCACAGATCGCCATAATCTTAATAGTACTGCTTAAAATGTAAGAGGCCATAATTCAAACTACTAAGTAGATCCTATACAAAAAAAAGGCAAAAAATCCATTCCCCTCAATCAATGCAAACTTGACTACAAGAGCATGACTGTGACTATAAGTATCTATTAACCTCGGGGACACACTGCTCTGAAAAGTTTATAATGGGATCATTGATAATTTTAAATGCAAATTGTTGTATGTGCATGCAATACTGAATCCGTGCAATATGAGGTTGAAATTCAGGGGACAAAGAAAGGGAAAGGGCGCGAATAAGATGCAGGAAGAGAAGTTGAACTTTTAAGTAAGGGCTTCGGAGAAATTTCCAATCCACCCACACTATTGTCAGGTTGGGGGTCATGCAGCGTGGGCGTTGGTGTCAGCTGGGCGTGGTCACACAGCTGATTGGCTAACACCGGTACTATACAACAAGAGTTGCATGAGGGGACCTGGCCACAAACCACGTCTGATCTGAACGCACTTCACTTCCGGTTTTAGAGCCCCAAACCGAAAAAGTATAGACATATTAAATTGTGTTTTTTTTAAAAAAAATGAGACAGGCGTGGCTTCTCTTAACTTTGGCACTGTGTGGAAGGGTGTGGACACATCCTAGTCCCCATTGGCTCGCCAATCAAAGGGTAAGTGAAACTTTGCAAATCTTCATATATTTACAAAACGATTTCGAGTAAAATCAAAAACTTCCCATTAACATGTATGAACAAATTTAGTGCCTATTAATATAATCAAGAGAAATTTGTAACGGTCTATACGTGTACAAATTTGAAATGTGGATAGATTTCTAACCATATATTGGGTCAAAAAACAATTGGATGCAAAAGGGCTATGCGGTTCACAGCGCAACATATGCCCCAAGATCTATAAAATATTAAAAGTCTATATTACTGAATATATACTGACTATGCTTCGGCTTCATATGGATCCCCCGGAATATGTCAAGAATATCTTTTGGGAACTTTACGAATTATTTACGAAACAAACTGCTATTTTATGAATGGAATTATTAACGCATGTTGGTCATAAAAAAAAAACAACAATGTTACCACAATGTAATTGGTTTAAACTGTAAATGACTGACTGACAAACAATGCATCTTATTAAATTCCCAATTATTGTTTAATTCAGGTTATTGTGGAGATTCAAAGCAAGTGCCGACAATAACTCTGTACACTAATTACATTTTCTTTGAATTACTCAAGTTACGCGCAGCTTAATTAAATACCACAATTAACAGCACATGTAAGCAGTAGCATCTGCGCAAATACAATTAAAACTTGCTTTCCTATATACTGTATACCATACTGTACTTACGTATATACATTAGCTTCATTGCTTTGTGGCATCAAAGATTTATATATCAAGTAAAAGCGCATCCAATTCACTTTTTATGATTAATTACGTGATGTATTTCATAATAAATTGCCAAAATAATTCAGCCAATTTCACTTATTACGGTCTGAAACAGCATTTGAAGGTATAGGGTCTTCTCAGGAGCCAAAAGCGATTTGGCTAATTAAATGTAATGTAGTAATTTAATAGGTCAAAGTCTAATAGGTATTGCCATGTATTCAAACAAACACCAGGGAATTCCGCAAATAAAACCAAGCTGATAGTAATCTATATAGTCCTAAATTCAAACCAGAAATTCATTACGGCAAGCTTACAGGTTTGTAATCAGCAAAAGCTTGAACTGGATGCAAATGTAATTGCATTGCCTAGTCCTTTCATTATTCAAGTTGCTTCCGTAGTAAGTCTAAAACATAAGCTGTTTTCACACGAATAATGTGCTGACATAATATTCGCAACAGTGAATTTCGCAATTGAAGATACAACTAGTAATGTGAAATGCAACATTATATGATCATAAATGTACAAAGTATCGCTTTTATGCAGTCCGAAAAAAAGTACTTTTGTTGATTCTTCCCTACAAAATCAATCAACACCTTAATTAATAGTTACTTTAAAATAATTTGAACAGGTATTGAAACTTTATAACCAGTATCTTCCTTAAAAATATGCAAACTGTTAGAATTTCAAACTTAGGGATGTTCACATATAAAAGTGAAAGTCTATATAGACTTTCTGTACTTCACAGATAACTTATTTAAAATGTCACATACTGTAGATGAAAGTACTATAGAGTTACAGGTTTATAGTGTCCACTTCTGTATTGATGTCCTGCTAAAAAAGCAAGAGCCACAGAGTGACCAGAGTAACTGCATTATTTCAAAAAAGAAACAACTATTCAATTGAATACGTCTATATATATATTATTTAAGTTTCTGTGAAGAAGTCACAGCACATAATCTGGATGATGTATACGTATGAGAATATTCCCGCGGGGAAAGAATAATAATACTAATGACCCAACTAAAAGCAAATCCGAATAATGCAAACACCAGAGTGCCGAAAGCCCATTTTGAAACGCGTTTGAAAAAGTAAAAGTGCAGCAGTGCGAAAGTAACACTGTGAATAAAAAAAAGTGTATTTGTATTGAATTTGTATTTTGCAAGGAGGGAGGTGCATTGAGTCGAAGAAGAAGCGCACCAGGAAGACTCATAACAGGTGAGCTTCAGTGCAATACGCAAAAGTGCGGCAGTGAAGGCGCCCCGGAGCATCAGGGGGTTGCTTTATATAAGGACGGAGAGCAACAAAGAAATTCTAGAGCAAAATTTGCGGAAATGGCATTGAAAAATTCAACATACACGCCTATAATAAAAGATGCACACTGTGTACTGCAATCGCAACGAATGGATATTATGCTGCGTAGGCGAACACAAACAACATCCATTATTAAAAATTCACGACAAGTTGACACTGATCAATATGCGGCAAAATAATTTCAGAAAGTTATAACTTGTACGTAGACAAAGTAATTTCACTAGTCCTATACAGTTCTCATCGAACTTGTTTTCAAAACGGTTATTTCAAATTAACTTATTCCTCATTTTATTAATTTCAATTGTTTAATCGCCAGTAACCCTAAACAAAATTAGCATTTGCACAATTACGTATTTTTCGCATGAATTGCACCGATTTATGGTACAGTCCTCCCTCGTTAATCCGGCAGATATGGGACCAGAGCCCCGCCGGATTACTGGAAATTAACTAATAATGACGAATTTTAACAGCAGAAACTACGTTTTATTGCACACATGTATGTTACACATTTGTATTGAAGGTTGAAGGTAAACAAGCTTCAACAGTACAAATTAAGAACAAATTTACTTGTTTTGTAACAATACCCCGGATTTACTACAGAAAAATATTGATTTCTGCAGAAAATCTTCAGAAATTCCTGTAATTTTGTAGATTATCCGCAGAAATCAATATTTATCTGCAGAAAATGTAGCAGCATATTTTCAGATGCAACTAGATTTTCTGCAGGAAATACATTAATAGTTTGCAGAATTTCAGATTTTGTACAAATATTTTTAGATTTTCTACAGATTATTTTCAGTCATTGCAGAAATCCTGCAGAAACCACTAGGTATTTAAAATTTCAGCATAAATAATAGCAACAGAGTAAATGGAATAAATTCTATCAGCATGGAAGTACAGAAATTCTTAAGATTGAAATCTTCATTTACCTCCCGACAAGTTTACTAAAAAAAATTCAGTAGGAAGGCGAAAAAACGCCGGATAATCAAAGGGCCGGATTATCGAGGGAGGACTGTAGTTCAAAATTCAAGAAACAAGGATCGAAGATACAAAATGAATTCAATATTTCCCTCTTTTCAAAAATTGAATAAGCAATAAACAGTGTCGTTCATTTTGAATGGACTAATTTCAAAAGCTAATGGAAAATGAGAGCAGTGAATGTGCATTTTTCTTTGTTCATGCAAATATAATGGGTCTATTTTAAGCGACGTTCAATATTTCCACACCTTCGGGGAGATTAAATAAAGCCATACGCGTCATAATGCCATCAGATGGGATTAAGAATGACTTGGTAGACGATTTTCAAATAGTCGACGATAGTCTTTTTTTTTCTCCCCCCCTTAGAAAAATGGGCCAAATAATTGGAAGGCAATATGGGGAAAGTAATCTAATCACGGACGGAGGTGGTTGTTATTTTGTGCTGCTGAAAAACAAGTCAATTTAATCGGCTTTTCAAAGAAAGACCAAAAAAGAAAGATTGGAGGGGCAAAATATCGACACCGATGACGTCAAACAAACAACTAGGTCTAACTTGTATGGCGGTCGATAATATTAACGAGAAAAAAGTGCGAAAACTTTGCAAACAGCTGCTGCCACCTTACCTTCAAGAAACAGCTTCGTGTTTCAAAAAATAACTCACAAATACAATACGAGAGCGTAACGACGTTGAAAAACGTATTTCCTATCTATAAAATCGCCCGATTGACAATTTACGTCACACATTGAAACAAAGTTATTCCTTCTCTCGTGTTGTAAAAACCCTTTTTTAAGTATTATATTGGTCTAAAAAAAGCAAACGAATGAAAAGCAGATTGTAATTATTACAAGTAGGTCTTTACATCCTTTCTCAATTTCAATTTTCTTCCCGAGACGTTCACCGATTTCCAAAGGAAACCAATTCGCAGTATGGTAAGAAGCACTGAAATTTCTTTCCTTACCTGCGAATTGAATTTCACATATATACAAGGAAATGAGATTGGTTGCGCCACTAACTACATTGTCACCAAACAACTCCACGTTATTGTTTCCTTTAAAAGAAGGCAGGATGTGCCTATAGCTTGTGGGATAAAATATGTTAATTGTGAAAGAGTTTCAGCAATGTTGGGTCAGCCCAAAATCAATAAAGCTGAGCGGGTAGTATACTGAAGTAACTCGTGTACCAAACAACGTTTTCGCGTCCAGATTGCATTTTCATGACGTCAGAAGAAGGCGACTACGTTTATCGATCGCCCACCGACAACACCGAAAGCAACACGTGCGGCGTATACATCATAGCGGAACCGGACCAAAGAGTTGTAATAACTTTGGACCATTTGGATGTATCGTGTCAAAATGGTGGACTAGTTGGTGTAAGTCGTGTTGCCTAAACTAACCGTAGCGTTCATTAAATAATAACTGCAACGGTAGACTTACCCCCGTCACGCAGGTGGTGGACGGTTGGGAGTTGAACGGACAACTGTTCCCGGGAGTGCTTGACCATCCGCTGACCCCCGAGAACCGTTTCAGGGAATTTTGCGGCGAGGAGCCGTTGGAGACCCGCCAACGTTTCGTGTTCTCGCAGAACGTGGCCCTGGTCCAATACCGCATCCCCGGGGCCGATCAGGGTTTCCGCATCGGGGTAACTTTCGTCAAGAACCCCTACGGTAAATAAAACTTGCTCAGTTCATAACTGCTGTCCATCGATCCTGCTAGAATAATGTCAGGGGGGGTAAAAAAAAAACATGCAATATCCGCTGCAGCTGACTTATTTGCGCACGCCAAACATCATCGCAAAACAGTTGTTCGTGAGCTGCTGTTTATTTCCCAGCAGCTTTATTCCCCAGAATCTTGTATTTCTATCCAAGACTAATAGAAGCCATTAGCTTCAAATTCAAGCCAAACTTATTTTAAATGGGAAACTGATAAGATTTGTCAACATCACATGAATCTTTTGTGAGATGTTGACGAGATGGGGTGGGGAAATAAACCAGAAAATGAAATTATTATCAAATTATCTTCCAAATTAAGCACAATGGATCTATATTAACAAGGCCCCTATGTGATAAAACATTAGTAGCAAATAACTCAGAAACTGCAACATCAAATACCATGTCAGATCACCTTTCTTACATTAATTTACTTCCTTACGAACTGACTAATTCAAAAAATAGAATACCACAAAATGAATCGAAGTGTGTTCTTATTGGTAGCTTGTAGTGTACTTCTGCAGTCGCCTCAAGGATGGTACACGCTCCGTAACCACGGTCTTCGCGGTAATTGCACAGCGGCCATCATCTTCCCCGCTTCGGTGCAGATTATCTCGCAGAACGTAGGCGTTCGTCAGACAACTCCCGCGGCTTCCAACTCGATTTTGAAGACCGGAGTCGGCAATCAGGTAATGAAAATCCTAAACAAATTACACCGAATACATTGCGGTGTTTTGAATGTACCGTAATACCAGCCGGGAAAAGTTTCATCTTCATTGCATGCACGGTTGCAATCGTCGTAAAAACCACTGGCCACCACGTAAAATATAAATGCATGCGGAGCACAAAACAATATTGCAAATGAAATTATTGGTGTCTGTGACCTACATGACTAAATCGTAAAGTTTAACGTCAAAATCGAATTATATTTCAATCGCCAAATGGCATTTTCTGTGCCGCCCTATCCCAAGGGCACATTTATTATGCTGCATCAACCTGTTATAACTACAGTGCGAACAACTAAAGCTAATAACTTCAGAAAATCTCTGCAATTCACCGGGAAACATTTACTATCTCCGAATTTTCTTTTTATCCCCGTAATTAAATATGAAATTAAAACATTTGCTGACAGATAGGGGCATTTCTATTGATTTGCAGTGTTCTGGCAAAGACGGCTCGTCGGATTGGTTGGAAATTGTCGGATCCAACGGTTTGGATCTTTCTCGTTCGGATGCCAACCCGTTAGGACATTTTTGCGGTCTAGATTCCAACCCAAGTGAGTGCTATCGAACAATCTTTAACAAATTACATTAT
>WWPM01024650.1:0-39885 GCA_023279145.1 Glomeris maerens | reverse complement strand
GGTGATGAACAAGAACGTTTAAACAAGATCCAAGCTGAAGCCAACTTGAACCTCAAAGAATTACCTGGTAAATATTAATAATATTAGTATATTTTACAAGACAGAATTCCTCCCAGATTATTATTTGCAATATTTACTTAATTTTCATTGGTTTTCACAGAAACTTATAAAAACATAACTGTAGTATGTCTAGAGTGAGATATCTGTTGGCTATTTGCAGTTATTATTTCAAGTACGCCAGCAAAGCGAGATAGTTTGTTGCCAAATCGCAAACTCCAAGATTGCCATGAAGGACGGATGGAAAAGCCAAATTATCCAGGTATTAATACTATTTTATACGAATAGCTAACATTGCTTTATTGTATCTAGAATCCATTCAAAAGAAGCTGAGAAAAAAGGCGTGGCATACACGGTGCTCGCAATTGGCTACATTGAAAAAAGGCTTGTCTTGTGGTTTCTGCTGCCAATCAAGATACGGGAATCTATACTGCTACTCACGCCCACATATCACGTGGTTTTCGCTATCCAATAAGCTTTGAATATGGACACGCCCTTTTTCTCAACTTATTTTTAATGAACTATAGTTGGCAGTTGACTGCAATTTCTGTAATATTTTTGATGCCATTGTATGCATGTTTGGTGCATGATATAGACTAGAATTGCTAAATAATAGGTTTAGCTGCAATTTAGAAAACTGAATTTACATGTGCACATTACGGAATCAGCTCCTAGAGTTGAAGATACGAGGCGCGCATCGCATGGTGATAAGAATGCGGCAAGTTGTCGGGGGCTTACATACAATAGTTTATGTTCCAAATTGAAAATGCATCTTGGGAAGGAAAAATGTTTAAAGGGCCAGGATGGGCAACCGGTAGCCATTTCCTTGCGGAACTTGGAAGTAATTCACATGCAAGACCGGTGTCGTACCGTGTGCACGGAAGCCGTGGAGTCGCGTTGTCGCTTTGTCAAAGAGCTTGAAAAGAATTTAAGCTCATTGGATGATGCAAGCAATTCACACCAATTCAGTCTTCTGCTTTCTGCTCTACAAGAATACGTTTCACTACCTAATTTGAACGAAGATGTTTGCGAAGAATTACAACTAACTGACCAGTCTCAAGAAGGAAGGAGTAATTTACCAAATGTGACTGTTACTTCTACATCTGATGTGAAGGTGCTGGAAGGAAATATGAATAAGCCAGAAGAAAATGTTTGTGTTTCAACATGTATGAGACGGAAAAATGTTTCAATGTTTCCAAGGATTGAAAAGGATAATTACGAAAATAATTCATTTTGTGATATGAATAGTCATCGCTATGATTGTTATTCTCATTGTCATTCGATGAAGAAGTACTATGGCAAATGGTGGGAAAAACACATGGAGCAAATGAGTTGTAACAGGAATCCAAACTTCTTCATGGAATACCTAAAAGCAATGACGCAGAAAACATATGGCACTGACATATTTTCATGAGTTCACTTGGCAATCGTAGAATTGTATGGGAAATGGTGGATTAAATATGTATTGTGAAATCTACACTTTTCTGCCAAAACCAGGTATTGTGTTATGCAAATTATACATTTGAAAACGAAAATACATGTTGTCAACTCATGCAACATATTCCGTTGTAATAACTTTGTCATGTTTTCGATCATTTCAAAACTTGTGTTTAGTAAAACTAATTTAAATTTATTTGAAAGCTTTTGACACTTAAGCTTGCATTTTATGCAAATTTGTCACATTACAATTGTGGACATTGAGCTTGTTACGCAAATTTATGTAAAGATCTGAATTTGCAATTCATTCCAACATTGTCGTATTAAATATTTCTTTTGAAGCCTAATTTTGAATGACATATTAATTTGCCCTTCGGACAATTGATGTTAAATGCTGAAGATTATCTTGATGATGATGGACTTTGAATATTATTGCGCAGCATGAACGTTGTTGCCTACACTGGAATCCAATCTAGTTCAAGGTTATATAGTCGTTATCGGTCAACTTGCACCAATTTATGAGCTGCAATAAAAAATACTGGACCCTGGGGACCAGTGAGAAAGAGCCAAGCGGATATAATTCTTCTTAATGACCAGAATTTTTTTGGCCTGAAATATTGCTGACCTTCCAAGAATTGACCAAATGAAATGGAAGAGTAATAGCCCATTTTAGTCGTACATTTGTTACCTATTTACTCTTATTAACTGTGAACAATTATTTGATATCAAAGTTCAACATATTATTACGTGGCCAATGTTCCAGATGGTTGTTTTGAAATAATGTTGCGCAATAATAAAATCCTGCTTCGGTCCATGGTTACAGCGTATAACAAAGGTTTTGTTAAAGCGTAGTCCGATGAGCCTGCTGCCAGCTTGTAAACTATACTTAAAATGGTAAGTAAAAACCTGTACACTATTATAAATAAATAAGCTTAATTATTTGTTCAGTGGCCAGTAGGTTAATTCAGTTTCCTTATGTGGGAGTATAAATTCATGATAAATGAGATGCCATTTAAATTGCTGAATTGGGAGAGTTTAATAATCTTAAAGATGTACAGTCCTCCCTCGTTAGTCCGGCAGATATGGGACCAGAGCACCGCCGCATTACTGGAAATTAACTAATAATGACGAATTTTAACAGCAGAAATCACTTTTTATTGTACGCATAGCATAGGGCATGTATGAAACGTACTATTGTTTGAAGGTTGAAGGTAAACTAGCTAATACAGTAAAAATTAAGAACAAATTTATTTGTTTTGTAACAATACCCCAGAAAAAATATGCTGCAGATTTTTTACAGAAAAACATTGATTTCTGCAGGAAATCTACAGAAATTCCTATGAATTTGTAGATTATCTGCAGAAATCAATCTGTAGAAAATGTAGCAACATATTTTCAGATGCAACTGCGACTGCAGATATTTTTCAGAATTTCAGATTTTGTACAAATATTTGTAGATTTTCTACAGATTATTTTTAGTCATTGTAGAAAATCTGCAGAAACCACTATTTAAAATTTCAGCATAGATAATAGAAACGGAATGAATGGAATAAATTTTATCAGCATGAATGTACAGAAATTCTCAAGATTGAAATCTTAATTTACCTCCCGACAAGGCGCCGGATTATCGAGGGAGGACTATTTTATTTCTAATACGTACAATTTAGAATTCCATGACTTCCCGGTTTTCGTAAGCTCTTAATTAAACTTTTGGTGTTTCCTTGACCTGCATAGATCATATTTATTGGAGAAAAAAGATGTTGGTACGTGTGAATTTCTCGCTGAAAAGTGTTACTAATGTAGGGTATCAGCTAATGCCAAGTAGCAACT
Organism: Glomeris maerens; assembly: GCA_023279145.1. NCBI lineage: Eukaryota > Metazoa > Arthropoda > Diplopoda > Glomerida > Glomeridae > Glomeris > Glomeris maerens. The sequence goes on along the minus strand of WWPM01024650.1, from coordinate 36,561 downwards.
TTTGCCTACCTAAATTTGTTGACTTGTAATCCATTGCTGGTAATTATTTTTATTAATATTGACGCTGTGTATTAGCAATTAAGAGTGGAATTTATGACTCAAATAGTGTCCTTTTCTCATATTTTGAGCGAGTTGTGTATGCATCTTGAAATAAACAAATGAAATGGGGTACATCACATCTATGGCCTGTCGGATATGACCTAAATTTTATTTGGGCGGATCAGATAAGTGATGTGAACTGTAATGGGGAATGCATAAATACAGTTTAATCCGATTTCGTATATTTCGAGCAGGCAAAATATATCGGTCACAATGAGATGCATGGCAATACATGAAGATGAGCTTCTTTCATCTATATAGATCTGCGCGCTGTGTTCATATATTTCCACTTTAAAATTTGTCCAAATGCAAACGTTTGCAATTCATCAGTTCTCTTCGATTACATAATTTACATATATTAAGAATGATAACGTTTGCACACATCATATGTTATATTTGGCGAATGAATGCAGGAGGACTCTTGAAGAATTAGCAATATCCGTCTTGGCACTTTGCCGATATTTAATTAATCAATTAATCGATAATATTGATCGCATTTCCGGAGCATATAATCTGTCTTTTCCCCCCTCTCTCCTAGCTTTTTACGCCGATCGATAAGTGTAATATGTTGGTATTCCCAACTTGCATTGTACCAGTTCCAAGTTTATTCACCCACATTTGATAAAGGAGCAGTATTTCGAACAATTAATTGTTATTAGAGGAAGGAGATTTTGTAATCTCTGGAAAAGTTATATAAGTATTATTATTATTATTATTATTTGGTGGGTTTTTGTGTTGTTTTCTAAGAAAGCAGATTCTAAGTCGAAATACTACGTAAATCCTTATATTTGCATCTGTTGGATGAATGTAACTGCATGCGAGGATACCCACTCAATGTGTTGGCGCCCCATCGAATTATTCATATGAATAATAACTATTATCTTTATTATATAGGGACTGTGAGCATTGTTAAACTTATATCTTTCTTGCTATTTTCTTTTTAAGGCTGGCAAAGTGATTTTTCCAGTGCATAGCTATACACCGGAGTGGATGCGGAGTGAAAGAACCACGCGCTGTGCTGCGAGCAGGTAAGAATTATTACATCTTTCCTCTTTACATTTATATATTAGTATTAAGTATAATATGCGACAAAGGTGTCCATTTTAAGTTGGGAAAGTTGAGAACGTTGATTGTTACTGTCGCCTTGGGTCTTCGTTTGCAGACTCCGTTCAGTTTATATGAGAGGCAAGCTTTCTGATTTATAAAATAATTGCATGGAGGTATATGAAAATGCCGTTTTTGCTTGTCTATGAAATCATAAACCAATCGATTTACACTAAAATGTACATGTCTAATTTCGTTCTGCAATTTGGAGCCCGCACAGCAGGACCGTTGAGCGCAAGTTTCACAGTTCCTCTTTACGAGAACTTTTATTCCATCCAGTCTACTATGCATATCTGATCATTCGCTATGGCAGGATATCTGGCATTTGAATGTGTAAACTTCTGCAATAATCCTGTTATAAGCTGATAAAATCAGGATGAAGGAGAGGGATGTTTAGCCTGAAAGTTGCGCGGTTTTCGCAGCAGAACAACCGATGTTATACCTTGCTTTAAGAGCTCCTATTAAACATTTTTATGGGTTGTGGTAGTAGTACCTTTACAGTCATTTACCTCCTTATATGATTCTTAATAATGACCATGTTGCAAATGCTAACCCAACATACTTGTGTTCTGCGTTGTGGGCATCTTGTAGATGAAGATTTGGTTCAGGTTGGGAAGAGATTCAATTACGATGAAAGACAAACAAACAATATATCAATTTTCAATATTCCTCATGAACTAAGAAAGGGAATCCCCATATTTGAAATAATTTCGAACAACCCTTCCCGGTGCTGTTTGGTGCTGTACAAGATACGAAGCCTCGCGTGATGGCTATACATCGCTAGATCTGGGACTGTTTTGGAAACCTTGCAAACAGGGTTGTGTGTACGTGTGTGTATGTGTGTTAGGGTTTGTGGAGATACATACAATGTTTTGTGTATTAGGAAAGGGAACATCCCAGGGTAACATTTGCATTTTCTACAGTTCCGTGTTTTTAGGGGGGATATGCCTCCTCGAGATAAGGGATATGATCTAATCTTGAGGTCACTCGTGCCTTAGCCGTTTTCTCCGCTGCCTTGTCTGGAAGTGTTCAGTTCACAGTGCCTTTCTTTAGCATTGACTTTCACTGGGTGGTGGAGGATGTGTTTGCTAGTGAGGTTTTGTTGCAGTGCTTGCGAGCAGTGTTCGTTAGGAGCTGACGTCGCTGACGAAGGCAGTGGTTTTGACGAATCGATTACAAGGGCAGTGAAAAATTGACGCTAGCTTCTTCTTCCACTAGACTGGCCATTTCCTTTTACACTGTGCAACTCGAATTGTATCTTCCTTTCTTACAATATTGCTTCTCTGTCACTCTGTCATCATCGGCAGTTCTTTATATCGAGGGAATCAATCGAAGGACACGTGATATGATCTCGTCTTGGCTGTAACATGGTGACTCCCGATTGCTGCCCACCAATACAGCCGCAATTTCTTACATATATACAGTGGTGGTCATATAAATTGGACACTTCGCGATATTCCGCTTTTTTTGTGTGTGCTAAGAACCGTGGAAACATTGCATGTTTTTGGAATTGCAACATTCGCCATCAGTCCAAAGTCAAAGCAATTGTGTTTATGAAATATAATGCGTTTAATATTGAAATTTCGCTACTATAGCTCAAAATGTTCTGTTTATATGACCACAACTGTACTTCTTCTCGATGCCATTGTATGAGGTTCATTTCGTCATAGTGCAAATTGTAAGACCACCAGGACGAAATGCACTGATCTTAGCCAGCTAGGCAGAAGCCTACTGCGAGGACCAACGTAATGACGAAGTGGTCCAATACCCTCTTGCTCGCTCCGCTTGGACTTGGATTTGTGCTGTTCTTGCACGTAGTGATGTTGTGGTTCGTCTCATTGTCAGTTCTCTCGAACAGTGATGCTGAAAGGATCGGAGAAAGGAACAAAATGGGGGAATAAGTGATCGCGGCAGTTTGCGGGAAGCGGGTGTTCTACCGTATTCAAGCAAAGGTCTCACATGTTGCAGTGATCAGCTGTGGTAAATACTTCTTCCAGAAGGCACATTGTTTGAGTCTAGGACCTCGACCAGTGCCGCTAGAGTTCACTGACAGTGTAAGGAATTCGCGGCCATGCGATGTGTGCAGCGGCCAATATGTAGGTGTCCAACTTCCATCGGGACATATGCTTGGATTTCTGCAAGATAGATGGGTTAAAATCCGCTAAGGCAATGTGCAATACATTTGTCGGACAACAACTTGAGTATCACATTTGATGCAAATAATAGAAATATGTAAATAGGTTTTTGCAAGATCAGCATTGTCTCAGGTCTTACTTTTTTAGGAAACATTTCTAATGTTTGGAAGGAAATGAGAAACGGGAAATGGTGATTAATTAAAGAGCACAAGTCAGTTCCATTAATATGAACACCATTGCAATGATTTTTTAAAAAAAGTATAAGAATGCTACGATTTTTATAATAAATAATTAGGCGGTTTTATGATGACTGAATCCGTTTTTACATTGCGAACAATCGACTCTACCAAGACTAATAAAATGGATAAGCTTACCCGGCTCTCGCAAAGTTTCCGAAGAACTGCATGATACGTCTGCTGAGCTCTTTTTCTGCCTCGGAGTAGCCCTTGGCAGGGTTTAGAGGGTCGCCAAATACATAGGAGATCTCATCTGCGTGCAATACTCCCATCCATTTTGGCCAAGGGCTCACTGAAGAGCGGTGCGTGAAGCGGTACATGTACACGTTATTACGGGTTTTGGCGTATCGGAAGGCGAAATCGTTGAGGTCGCATGTGAAGTGGTAATCGCCCACCATCTTGTCGAGAGCATCTCGGTTGTGGGAAGGATCGTCTGGGTTCATCCAGTCTGTGTACTCGTAGATGATGGCCTGGTGGGCGATGCTGTTGAACTTGCCGTGCAGCTTGCGTACCGCATCCACAAACTGTTCTCTCTTCACATCTATTCTATCCTTGAGCTTGAACAGCTCGGTCAGGTAGTAAATGATGAAGTAATTGCCTTCGTCAGTGTTGCTGCCCACTAGGAGGTTGCAGCGTTTGAAGTTCTTGGTGTCCATGGAGGTGTGCGGCATTTCGTCCAGGAAGGCTCCGTCGATGACCGGCACGAAAGGGAAGTCCACCACCTCGGAGTTGCCTCCTTCGTTGTGCACTAGTTCCTGTATTCAGTGATTTAAATCACCAAGTTGTGCATTAATTTCACGGCTTATAGAGCGTGAACAAAGTAAATGAACATTGACACAAAGGGCACACACACACACAGCGAGCGAAATGGCAAAATGCACAGCAGGCAGGCGAGCAATAGCTAGTTTTACTTATTCAATGTACTGCAATACCTTTGGACAAAATTCAATAATGCTACATCATATTTGCAGTTGTCATTTTTGCAGAACGCACGCACTCAATGGTAAAAGGGTGAGAGTGTATCTTATATAATAAACCTTCATGTAGATTTTATTGCATGCACTCAATGGGACATTTTTGATCGACACATATTTCCTTTTTATTTTTGGAAATTTTGGATAGGCTTATAGAGTACCTGTCTCTTTTATTCCGGTATGTGACAGCAGCGCATAGACTGACATTGATGCAGTATTGTATCTTGTATCGACCCGTATGAATATTTCAATAGTCACATACACTGCATGCATTGCTTGAGTATTATATTTCTCTAGTGCATGTTTCTGGATATTTTTGTCTTCATTATTAATGGCGAGAGATTGCTTCAGTATTCATCCAGTTTAGCATTATAAACGTTGCGTTGTTCTCAAACGAAATTGCGACATGCAATGCATTGACCAATAATGCCAAATATCTAATATTTAAAATTGCCAGGTAAATTCTCAAAAGTATTTTACATTTGCGACATATATCTGTTATTTACATGTGAGTTCCGTATGAAAACATATTTCAATGTGCAGGACACATGCAAACCTGCTGCATGATAAAAAAAATGTATTTTTAGTGAATTTAATTCCTGCTGTGTATTTAATAAGATACTTGTTATTAGCCTTCATGTTCGGGGGGTATTAATTTCAATTTAGGACCACAATGAATATCTTTCAAATTAATTAGCTTCAGTGTAATTTAGTGTCAGAACTCAAATAATTACCGTTTAGAGTGAACAATGAATTGCTTACTTCATAATCAGCTTTTTTATAGTAGTATATAATTTGTAAACGTGGCAAGTAATCGTGTCCCAATGGATAGACCTTGATGACATTTCTAATTTTCATATATGAAACGCGATTCCTAATCGTGCTTTTATTCGTCAGTCGTGACTAAGCTGCCTGGAAGTTGAACAATATGTTTTCACATTTTCTCTATTGTTTCAACACGTACTTTTGATTATTAGTTTTGTTTTTACTGCAACGAAATACCATGAAACTTGATACAATTCGTGCAAGTATTCTAATGTTTTTTGTAGTGACATCGCATGCACAGCCAAGCAACATTGTAGCTATGCAGAGAAACAAACTTTATTTTGGGCAAAATAAATGCGCAGGCTTTACACAGTGACTTGAAAATCCTGTCGTTTACAACCCTTAGCAAAAGGTTTTGGGTCATAGCTGGAAAACTTTGTTTATTGCCAATGTTTATTTGTTGTTAATGAAAACGCAGGCTTATTATGGATTTGATTTATTTACCACTGGTTTCAGCATGGCACTGCGAATAAAAACTACAAATAACATGATCCAAATAAGTTTCTGTATTAGTACACTACTTAAACGCAAACTTTATCTTTGTTGTGCTGGTACACCCCCTTGCCTGCTATTACGGCTTCAACGCTTTTCGGCATTCAGTGGACAAAGTGTCGGCATTCTTCCGGACTAATCCAATTCCAACATTTAACAATGACTACCTTGCACTGGTCTTTAATTTGTGGCCGCAGTGTAGTAATTATTTTCTTGAGCAAGAACCACAGATTCTCAATTGGGTTGAAGTCATTCAATGCTATCAATTTTTTTATACAGCAGCCATTGCTTAACACATTTACATTTATGACATGCGCATTATCATATTGAAAAGTTTTCAAATATTTCTTATTAAACTTCACCATTAACTGTTCACCTGGAAATGCACATTTCACCAATGCTAAATGTTGACATGCATCCCCAAATCATGATTCCTAAAGGGACTTTCACAGTTGATTGAGAGCAGTCTGGATTGAACTTTTCTTCCGGACGTCTCCAAAATTTACTTACAATGTTATCACCTTAGTCCAAGCAAATTCGGCTCTCATTAGAGAAGATAATCGCATCCTATTGCTTTTGGGTCCACATCTTGTGTGCTTTAGCCCATTGCAGCCGTAATAACTTTGCGTGTCGAGGTGCATAATGAAAGGCGGCTTCTTAGCCCAGCGTGACTTGTAGCCCATTGAATTCAAACATCTGGCAACTGTTCGTGTGGAGGCATGAATGCCATGTTTCTGCCATTCTCTTCTTAAATCATCTATACTGCTATGTCGCATATTCTTTCATAATGATATAAAGGCACAATCATCCCAACAAGTTGATAATCTTGGTCTATACCAGATTGTTTAGCTGGTTGAAGTTGTCCAATCCCTCGAAACTTGCTGATGAGTAACTGTTTAGCAATATTTCTTTGTGAACCATTTTTCTGGCATAATTCAATTGTGCTGTTTTATAGAAAGCTTTCTTTCTTTCTTTCCTCCAATGTTTTCTGAGGACAAATTTACTTCAGTAATGAACATACTCCTTACAAGTGTTTAGAATTTATTGGTAATAAGTGGTTTCGTGTTTGTGAAAAGAGCTTGCCGATCGGCAGCGAAAGAGGAAAGAGTGTAAGTGGCCTTATTGGGGATATGTGGTCTTAATAAGGCCACCTGCAAATTCATGTGAAAAACACATAATCCTTAATGAGGCCACTTGCAGAAACTTCTTTACACAAACAAACAACACAACTTTCAATGATGTCTAGTTTAATAATGTACAAATATTACTGCTCATTTTTTATAATCGTTGTAATTTCCATTTCATTCCTGAAATTATTGCTTCTATTTATCTGTTATTGCCATTAAGTTATAGCAGTTTATACACCTTTATTATACGTAACTTACTAAATAAGGCCAACTGTATTCCCAATAAGGCAACCATGTGGCCTTATTGGGAACACATCAGTTCGGAATTCAAACGCCCATTGGTGAGTGCATATACATTGTAAACAATCAGTACATACACCTGCCGAAATTCTCTAATAGTAAGCTGGAAATACGCCACTGGCCTTATTAGAAGCATGGCCTTATTTAGTACAAGTACCTTACTATGATTTTCAAAGTCCACGGTACAATGCTTTCGGTCTGCATTTGAACCCGGTCTAATACTTAAGGCCATGGATAAAGTACACATTTAATTTGTATACTAATATGAAAACTTATTTGAATGTTGTTATTTTTAGTTTTTATTCCAGTACCATGTTGAAACCAGTGTTGAGTAAATCAAATTCATAAAAAAATCTGTGTTTTCATTCACAACAAATGAACATTAGGGAAACAAAGTTTTTCGTTCACTGTATTTGGCCAGAAGGGGTTGTAAAATGCGACATCTGGTTTTGGAAATGTTAAGAAACTCTTTTTATTTGCTTGCCATTGTGGCTCGAATGTACATACAAAGAGAAGTGTAGTTAACAAAAATATTTGAAGAGTTTAGTATACTCATAATTACATTCTTGTGAAATGGATATTGTATCCTACATAAATAATTTAATCTGCTGGCACTTATTTCGATTATATATTAAGGATATTAGATAATGATTTGCATTAAAAGTTTTGGAAGATTGCGTAAAATAGCAAACTAGTAGATATTTTTATCCAGGTATTGTTTTTTATTTTGCAGCGAAATAAATTGGAAGATATCAATCAATATCTATTTATGTTGAATGCAAAAATGAAAATCAAGAAATGCAAACGAAATTTGGCTTTGACGTTTTACTTCAATACATTTCAAAGCCATTCAGATTTCAGAATATTTTAAATATTATATATCGATCTTGAGAGATCAATGGGCATATTTTCTTTTGCACGTGCACAGCTATTTATAGACTGAAATATTTATTTCTATAAATAATACAAATTTCAATTATAACTATAAATTATGTGCGCTTTGCGGAAAATGAACACGTTGCATGTAACAATTTAAACTTTGAGATGAAACTATGGCCATAATGAAATTGACTTCTACATTTCAATTCGAAAGTCAAGTAGTGAACTTGATTCTTTTGTGAAATGCATATATACTGTAGTTTTGCACTTTAGACTGAAAACAAATTCATTTCAAAGCCAATATAATTTGTAATAATTTTACCGTTCAATCAATAAAAGTTTGTAATTACCTAATACAGATGGGCTAAAAAATATTGCAGCAAATAAAAATTAAGTCTTTTGTTCCTGCATATTAATAATTTTTGGGAGATTAGTAGCAATTATTATGTAATTGTGCGTTGGCGAAATAAAGTGATTTGGAGAAAAATATTATATTTACAAGTAAATTTACTTTGCAGCTAAAGCGATTTTGTTGAAGTCATGCACGAGATTTATTTTGATAGTGAAATTATGAAACCAGATTATTGTAATTTGCAATCATGTTGTTGAATCAAACAACATAATGATCCATATTTAAAATCGGGATTTTCATAATTAAGAACATTTACATGATAAATGTCAGATTGAATGTGACATGATCATAATGAAACAAATTCTCAATCTTCAATTTTGGCAAGAAATTAAATTCCGCAAAAAATTGTGTGAAATGCAACATCTAAATTGTTTCGAAGCAAGACAAGTGTACAAAAACGAATCTTTAGGCTAAATATTAATATATTTGAACATTTGCCTAGTCAAGGGAGCAGATCAAAATTATGTCTCGTACCCCATCGTCACTGGAAAAACTGGTTATGTTCGTAACTCGGCCAAAACAAGAAAATGTCTTCAAAAAATCTAATTTGCTACTATATTGGTCTGATCGAGAAATAAAAGAGAGCATGCACATAATTGAACATGCACGCCGCGAGACCAGTTCACGAAAGCATGCTGTATATAATGGGCATTGTGCAAACAAATTGCTATTTTTTTTGCCGTCGTTCCGTTTTGAAAATGGAAATAAATATCAATAATTGGGGCTGGGTCAACAAACAAGTAGTGATCATATTTTACCTGCGGATCGACGTTGCGGAGGCATTCAACGATGGCGGTGATGTCGGCCAGGTCGTGTGGGCACCCAACCGACTCTGCCAGCAACAGGCCCCTTCTGATACTCTCCTCATGACTGAGTATGGCCCAGGGTGCTGTGGCGGCACCACTCTGCAGAATGGCCTGGGTGAACATGTTGTGGCTTAGCGGTGACAACATATGCATGGAGATGCTCACCGCTCCTGCACTTTCCCCGAACAGAGTCACATTGTTAGGGTTGCCTCCGAATCTGTCAGCGTTGTCACGCACCCACTGCAGGGCCATCAGCTGATCGAACAGACCCATATTACCCGGCACATCGGGTCGGTTGAAATAGAGGAATCCGAGCGACGCCACGCGGTATTGCATAGACACTACGATTAGCTGCTGTTCGGAGACGAGGATCTTGGCGTCGTACACGTCCAGGGTTGATGTGCCACCGTAGAAGCCACCGCCATACACCCATACCATGACGGCCATCGGTTTGGTGGGACGAGGTCTTGGCACCCAAATATTCAAGTACAAGCAGTCTTCGCTGAGAACCGTGTTCGGATTCCACATAGCGGCACCGGCAAACGAGCCGAAGAACGTGTCGTTGATCTGGAAGCAGGTGTTTGGCATTCGCACAGTGTCCAGCACTCCATCCCAAGGGTCAATGTGTCTAGGGTTTCGGAAACGAAGGTAGCCTGTTGGTGGCTGGGCGTACGGAACACCCAGCCATGCGTCTACAGTTTTACCGGTGGCCGCTGTCAGAGTCACTCCACGGATTCGGCCCTTGGTTGTCTCGACGATCAACGGATCGTCTTGGTCCTCTTGGTCCGCCTGCGACTGGTCACCGTCGTTGTTGCTAGACTGGCGTGGATTTGCCATGACCAGTGCGGTGAGCAGCAGCAGCAGCAGTGCCACACAGTCCATCAGCGCACTACTACTTGCCATGGGTGTAGTAAGTATATAAAGTTGTGGTGGTGGTGGTGGTGGTGATGGTGGTTTTGTTGGTGGAGATTGACCAATGTGTTGCAGGTGCTTGGTAGTGGCAGGGCGGGTTGATGGGGGTTGTCCGGTGTTGGGTCGGGAGGGGGAGGTGCGCCGCTCTCTCCCCGAAAGCCTCTTACCGGCTTTTAGAAGACGACCAAACTGCCAGACCAGAAAACGCAATACATGGCCCAGCGAAAACGTCGTTTCGTTCGAGAACGGATCAATCTGAAACGTGTGACGTCATCGTTCGATACACTCGTCCACCTCGTCCGAGGAGGAAGTCATTCTTTTTTCCGACCCACTCCCACTCGTATGCGAAGGCAGCAGGCAACAGCAACAGCAGCAGGAGTAGGAGTAGGAGTAGGAACAAGAGGAGCAAGAGCAAGAAGGGGCAGCAGCAGCAGGCAAAGGGATGCGAGTGAACGACATAGGCATGCATGCATATGGCAATGGCAATGTGCTGCAGAGCTGATGTTTGCTGCACCACACAAAACCGTGCTTTGGAGTTGAGCCAGCTCGCATATCATATGATGATGTAGTTATTAGTTTTAGTTGGCTCTCTCTCTCTCTCTCTCTCTCCCTCTCCCTCTCTGCTGGCTGTGCTGGTGACGACCCGCCCTATAGTGTATTCGGATTACCAATTGCATGGATCGAACCATTCTTTTTCACTCCCCTTCAATTTTTCCCGGTCCGCTTTCTTCCTCTATCTTGCTGTATCTCTCAAATGCGTATAATAAAATCGAGTGCTGGGGATTTTTTTGTTAACAGATGGAAACCTTTCATATTGACTTTTATTTACTTCATATAAGATTTTATATTTTATATCGTGAACAAGATCTTTGTTCGCTATAAAAAAAATGTGTTGTAAAAATTGTAAGGTATGTACATTCAATATAAACGTTGAAATGATAAAGAAATTCGCATAGAAAATCAAATATTGAAACAAAACTGATTGGATTTGTTTTCTTTCCTGTATAAATTGTAAATGCTGGGAAAATCCACTTAATAGTTTTTTTTTTCATCAGTATTTGATGATCCGCATTCGGGATAAACATGCACTTGGATCTAATCTCATCCATAGGATACTGCTGTACTGTGTTCAGGCCTACGACTATATGGATTTATTTTCTCTACTTTTTGGTTGCATATTGGCTGAAAGCCAGATGCAGCTTCAACTTCAATTCTGTGGACATCTAAAAATTGTCTCCACCCTTACAAAGCACCCAGATACATAGCAGCCTATAAAAGTAACCTGACTCCACCTGGTTTTTGCATATTTAATTTCATTTTTAAATAATAAGCATAATAGTGTAGATATTCTCTGGAATTTTTTCAAATCGATACTTAATATTGTTAGGTTCTTTGCAACTTAAAAGTATTACTGAAACAAAATTCATTACAATATTTAAGCGTTAAATTCCATGTACATGTCCTTTAATTTTGTCAACCTATGCAGTTATTTGCGGAATTTCCTGCGTTATTTAGTTGGCCTAAATTCCATATGAAATTGCGTGAAATTTTCATTATCAAAATTCTGTGTCAATTTCCTGTGTATCTTCACGATTATCCTAACACCATACTTGTAAATTGTATTTCCTCTTCATTTCATATTGCAATTTCGAAATTCCTTGTCAATTTTAATGCACCTCTAGAACCAGTTTGAACAAACCCACAAAATCCGATCACATTGAAAGAACAAATTCGCTTTCCTTTCAGCTAACACCATATTTCCCAGCAATTAGCTGTAATTTCCAAAGTTACAAATGGAAGCTTTTTTCTGTTGTGGGCAACCCTTTTGCCATACAATGTTTGCTTCTGTACTTGCAATGTTTATATGTTGGAGTGTAATTGTACAGAAGAAAAGCAAGGAGCTGTAAACCTACAAGAAGATGGATTTAGCTATACGTACTGATAAGTCAGAGCTGGTTCGTATAATAAAGACAAATAAAGCTAAAAGAAGACGTCGATAAAAATTGCATTGCATCCCCAAGGGTTAGAAATTATTTCAGCATCAGTTATGCTGGATCCTCTTAACCAAAATAATGCTCAAGAACCCCAAATGCATTGCACATGAATGAAAGAGATGCTTGTGTTTGCCTGCAGAGCTGGAAAGCAGCAATTCATTGGTGATGTGGTGGTGGTGGGAAATGCAGCAGACTAATCTATGGCTGTGCATGTTTGCTAGCAACAAAACGCCGCATTGGCGCTGTCATTCATTAGGAGCTGGAACCATGAAGGGCCATCGATGCGTCGCAAAGCGAAATTGGATGGAAATTGGCAATTGCACGCTAGACCAATTATCTTCTGCAAGTGGGTGGCACTGCCACTGCTCCTATATATCTATATGAACTGTGTGCACTATGTGCCACGTAAGCTAGGTGGGCCATTGGAGGATTAGATGCATTTCAACGTACATATTGCATGCTGTATGTGCAGGAAAATTCTGGCAATTTCCTGGAGCAAGTTGACATACTTTATGCAAATGGGTTTATTTTATAGAAATATTTGTACGTGATTCACTTATATGTATGAATGATATTTTACACTATATTCCTTAATTGAATATTGACTAGTTTTGCGCGAATCGCAAATTCTCTCCAATTAATTATCGATGAAGCCTATTTATTTTTTTAGATGTACTTTGCAAACACACATCTTAAACTGTGAACATCTGTTGGAAATATTACAATAATGTTATGAAATTCTAATAAGTCGTTTGAGAAAGTATCTTTAACTTATGAAATGTAAAGGTTCTTGCATTGCTTTATTCTTCCCATCTCATTTATCTCAAAGTATTAAAAAAAATCGACGCTGAAGGCAAATTCCCTAAGAATATTTTTAATTAATCATTTAGTCCATGAATATAGGCTGCATTTTTAATCATGCATTTATCAAGCTTCACTGAACTCCACTATGTATATTTCACAAAGAACCCAGTGTTTGCACCCCAACAGTGCACCAGTGTGTTTGTACCACGTGATATGCTGCTATTTTACCTTCAGCGATTCCTACTGTCAGGGCTGTAACATAAATGGTGGGACTCTTTGAACTGTTGAGACTGTTGGAACTGTGTTGCGTCCTTGCTGGTGTCAGGAGTGAAAACGATGCACAGAGAAGTGGGTGTGATTTTTTTGTTGTTGTCCGGAGTTGTATACCTCCAAAGGTGGAAAGAGTTTGGTACGTACGTCACCGAACCAGAATCGTTGTGTTGGAAGTATATGTTGTAAGAGTAGAGGTAGTCGTTGGGGACCTCTTCCTGACCACTAGAAGACGTCTCCTCCACCGTCCTCCAGTCTTCATCCTGCACAGAGCAACGCAAGAAAGCTGCCGAAGACGAAGAATAAGGAAGCGGAAGTGACGCCTGACTGGTGCTGCACATACATACATACATACATCCATCCACGTACATGCACACACATCCAAACACATACATACATGCATACATACAAACATATACATATATACACATATGCGCATAGCCTACTCTTTCTATGTCTATGTCCGTTTTGGATCCCGCCCCAAATCGATGCCAACCTCTGATTGGCCGGAAAACATGCCAGGGCCCAGAGTGGCTACTGATGGTTCCCACTAGCTAGAAGTTCTGGACCACCTTTGCTCAGTTGCTTTGAGCTCTGGTGGCGATGATGGTGGCGGTGGTTGTGGTGGTGATATTGGGGAGTAGGTGGAGCCGTGACGTCATCGGGCGCCATGTTAGATTCCCGGGTATTTTTTGCGAATGCCAGGCAACGTCGGCCCGGTCCCCTGTTTGCCTCTGACGTCACGTGCAGGGCCAGGCAGGCATCCAAGCTCAAGCTCCTGATCAATGTTCGCATTTCGAGTGCCGGTCCCCATGGCAACCGCCTCCTGCATCACCATCTCTATCTGTCGCTACACTGTTCGCCAATGACGTCACTCGCTGTAAGGAGAGGGGGAGGGGGAGGGCGTGTGAGAAATTGTGATGCTCCGTGACAAGTGGAATGGGGTGAAAAAAAATCTTATGCACCATGAGCAATTTTTTTTAGCACTAGAAGAAAAAGCACTTGAGCAAAATTCATTTGGCCAGAATATGTTTTAGTCATACTGCAGGTTTTTATTTTTTCATACTCGCCTCGTGTAAGCTTTGTTCGTATTTTAAAGTAAATTGGCTGGGCAACTGCAGAGGTGTGCACTATGAGATATTGTCTATGGAAATATATATTAAGTTGAAATAAAATAAATACTAGATACATAGCGAGGAATTGATTGCGATGTTCCATGCAAACAGTACTTTGTCAATATGGTGGCATACAATGGACTCGATGCCTAACAATAATCAACTGAAAACGTACAAGGATTATTTGGCAGTGGAGGATAATTATGCGATCATTGTAGCTTAAATGATTAAACCAGTGTTTTGTTTAATTGAGTGGAGACTTTCACTGTGCCCCTTTGAGAGGATTTTTGGTGCTAGCATGTGTATTTCAGAATATTTGGTCAATTCCACATTAGACCTAATCTAGGCTTATCATACTTTATTTATTCTGAATGATTTTAACTTTACAAATATCGGTGGTTTCAGAATTAATATATACACTGGAATATTTACATATGAAATTAATTATACGCTCGTATACCAATTAGCTCATTGATGAAACATCTCACAAGTCGGTTTACAGTAAAATTACAGTTTCTTATAAATAAAGAAACCATATGACTGTATGCAAAAGTTATCTCTGGGAAAATGTTGCCTTTTATTTATTTCCTCAACCTTATAGCAGGAATTATTTTATATTTCCGGCCAGTTTTTAGCGTTTTTCCCAAAACGGAGGAAAAAAGTGTGCATCCGTCTTCCATTGATCTCCTCCGACGATTTTCAAGAACTTGGCATCTTTTGCTGAAAACCGACTTGTTGCATATTCACAACGATTTCTACAATCGAAAAATTGAGAAAACATGGGTGTGCAAATATTTGGGCCTTCTTCAACGTATCCTGAAATCTTTTGCGAAGACCTATGTCAAGTGCTCTTTACTTTATCTCCTGTACAGGCCCTATCTATGCCATCTCTGACGTCATGGGCCATTGCACGTCACTGGATCAATCTTTCCAGGGGTAAAAGGAAAGGAAATTCCAGTTGGTGGCTTGCAATGCATGAAATGAATACAAGGAGACGGTCGATTATTGCAGTAATTTCATGTCTGATATAAAGGCCAATGGATGTGCGTAGGAAGATCATGAGAGAAAAACATAAAAATGCGAAGATTAACAAGGAGGAGTGTATAATATAGCTATATATAGCAAAGGAAAAGAGAAATAAAGTGCAAGAGCGATTGTGTGCAACGTTGCGTGTGCTTTTCGATTGGCTATAGCTCATCTCCCTCACCAACCCGGACCACTGCCACCTTTAAAAAAAAGCTATACATAGCCTGGTTGTATTGCAACAGTGTTATATACACGTATACGAAGCGGCAGGAGATATACCTATAAAGAGCTATGTAGTATTATACTATATGGCATATCTACTTTGAAGCGCCCTTGACCTTTTGCTTTCGCATATCCAATACGAGTGGGAATTTGACAGGTCTGCGAAAACGTCCTGAGGCTCTCGAAATAATGGCCTGGCTTCTCTATCGATCCACCATCATGATTGGCTACACGTACAACCAAAGAAGAACTAGGCGCAAAATGGTTATTGTACCTATGCATTAAAGAGTGTGCACTGATTTATGTATGCACTGCATTTGCCACATGCAGTTACTTGAGTCCTATTGACGCCCTGCACGAAAGCCAAACAGTTAAGGGTGAAAAGGGGCCCTATACCGCGTGTATCCATGCCAACACTTGAGGAAATTTCTGTTATGAAACAGTACATATGCGTGTAAATTAACAATCGTAGGCTATTGGAGAATGATAATTATTAGGCTGCCTTAGAGGTCTTTGATTGAACCTGCAAAATATGTCAATGAAATTATAAGACCTGATAATGTCTTCATAGTATTCTATTTGGACCCAATTGTGTGAAATCTTATTACTTGTTGCAACATGTTTGACCAAATAAATTGGGTTTTGCATGCTTACAAAGAAACGTTGTTATATCATCGTTGTAGTGTCAGATTCTGTATTTTATAAACACATTTTAACAAATTTTCCATCATAATCCTCCATTTTACTGCATAGCTTTTAATGGTCTCAAAAATCCAGTTTGTGCTTGATCCTTAATTTTGAAAACTCTTTTGGAAAGCATTGACATATGAACAATCTGCTTTAATTATGATTTATGCGTATTGTAGTATGTGTATTCTTAATTATAAACGATTATATATAATTGGCCTATAATTAAGAGTACCTGAAATGCATTCTCTATAATTAGGCTCTATTAAAAAATTAGCCTACATTACAAATGCTATATGTATATATAGGAAAAAATAACATTGAGTAGGCCTATATAAAAACGAAACGCTTCCTTAAACGAGGCGTACATCTGTTTATAGGGTGACGTTGTAAATATAAATAGGGACACGGAATTCACGAGTGTTTTCGTTGAGAAGTAAATAATCATGTCTTTCAACACTGCATTCTTATATAACGGCATGCTTTGAAGGCTCCTCTTGAAGACCGTTATAATGACAGTGATAATATTTTTGCTAGCTCCAGACCTTGTGAACGCGTAATTCCATCTCTAGAATTCATCTGTTCAGAAAGAAGGATAGGAGGCACAATTGAAAGATTGAATATTTATTCTGAGACTTTGATGCAATAACAATGGAACATTATCCTATTGTTTGTCTGGTTATTGTCTTAATTGTGTACCTATATATCGTATGTGGAAAATCGGGGGAAAATATTGCACACATACATAGATAGTGTATATAGATAGATCTACTTAGAGCAATAGCCGGATGTATACTTGCATAGGTGCACTCGATTTTTCGATAATGATTTTTACGAGCGAACACCATTATGCAAATGACTTGCAGAGGACATTGCAAGGTGCTTGCATTTTGCACAGTGCATACATACATTTACATACATGTACATATACTATATGTATACGTAACATAAGGACGCAGGGCTAAGATCGATTTTATCGATCTGTTCTGCTGGACCGACCTCCTTCCTAGGTAGGCTATATACCCTATATCAAGAGTTAATATATACATTGCAATGTAATTGGCTACAAAGCCAATATCGATCAAAAATTAACAATGCACATAGAAATAATACACTATATGGTATGTAACGCAGTTTATAGATTACAACCTGCTCTGATCTGCTCTAAACACAATTATTTCAGCTTTATTTATTGCTTAAAAAATTAATCGAAGATCAATGTTGTGAGCATTGTGCAAATTTTTCGGTTTCCATGCAAACTGCGCGGGTGTATTTGAGTGAAGTGAGGAACATTCTGCATGAAATGCCATGAAATGAGTGATTTTGTTGCGAGCAAGATTCAATAATCCGTTCAATAATGGATCGATGCGCACATTATGCGGATATGCGGCCATTAATGTTTTTTTCTCTCTCTTTTAACATATAAATACTTAATAAGCAACTACATTTGTAATCGGATTGGTCAGAGAATAACAGACAGTAGGTAATGCATAGAGAAATTATCTTTATAAAACTTTATTTTGCCTACAAGCTATAGCCTAATAATATTGTTCTTATTTATATCTGTTTTCATCTATTGAGATTTAACTTACACTATATAACGTACTACAAGGAACTTATATTTGCTTTTTATCATTTAAATATTTCAAGCTGTAATACATTTTATAGTTTGTGTTGCATGAAATGCTGGGTTCTCTATGCAATGTCAAAAGCAATGTGGAATTCTAAAAATATACGCTGCAACATTTAGTTTTCATTGAAGCACTATTGGTAGGCCTACTGAGAAGGATTGTAAATTGTAGTGATTATTATTGGAAGGCTCTGAGATGGTTTCTCTCTATGCAATATTAAATTTTCTCAGTGCAGTGTGCATTGACAAAGAATGTTAAAAGGGCTTCATTAATTGGTACCAGGTAGGGGCCATGCAGCCAGTCACATAGTGAGGTACATAATACATACCAGTATATTGTATATGCAGTTAGAAAAACGACCCCTATATTTAGCTTTCCTCTATGGTGCGTGTTCCGAAGAAATGCAGGGAAGCTTTACTTATTTGTTGAATATGGGAAGTTGTATCAGTAGACAAAATTCAGCAGCACTGGTAATTTGCATTCACCAATTAGAACCCAGCGTCAGTTGTCTCTTATTGCTCATTAACATAACAGTTTCTGTGGCAAAATTTACAAAATTAGAATAAAGAGCAGCATAAATATCTGATTCTGCTGAAAGTATAGCGTTCGAATCGTAGATGAATATTCTATACCAAATTGTAGTTTAATTATATTTTATAATTACACGTTTGTCCAAAGTAAGACAAAGCTAATATGGTAAAAATTACATGTCATATATACGCGTTTCATTTAGCATGCATGATGT
Organism: Glomeris maerens; assembly: GCA_023279145.1. Lineage (NCBI taxonomy): Eukaryota > Metazoa > Arthropoda > Diplopoda > Glomerida > Glomeridae > Glomeris > Glomeris maerens. Next base: position 17,766 of record WWPM01024650.1, on the reverse strand, counting down.
GTGCATGCATTACGTTGAAATTGAAAGACATGCAGGTGTACCTATAGGGAAGGAAAATTGCAGACATGGCTTACATCGATTTTGTCTTGGCCACCCTTGTGCAGAATATATAGCCTCTGTGAAGGAAATTTGCGCCCGTCATTACTAATTTAAAGCGAGAACCGCCAATCTATAATGTCATCTCCGAGTGTACGCCCGGATATGACGTCATACACTGGCCGCCATTATCCATGCAAAGTACCTACCCAGGTTTTTGAAATTAAAATTAGTCGCAGTTATTAATAGGTTCACTGTAATCGCAATTTAGTTGAGTGAAACATGCGCATGCCATGAGTAGGTCCATGTGATCTACAGTACTGACCAGAATGGATGCATCACTTAATTTTTTCAATAATTATTCAACAATTAAAATTGCTCATTAATCATACAAATAGCTAGACCACACTTTTTGTAATTGTTAATTAAAGGTTGTTTTAATTGTATGCATTAATACAAAGATTAGTTAAAGAAATAGTACTTGGATAAGCTGTACTTGGTTTTTGATAACAACGGTTTTTTAGCTGCTGCTTTCAATAATTACAAGAAATAACGCGTTTTATTAAAAATTAATAAGTGATGCATCCATTTTGGCCAATACTGTATGTTTAATTACTGGATTATTGCTGAAAAGTAACATAATTGTCCAAAACTCTTTATTTGTCAGCATTCAAGTGGAGTTATTTGAGATATATAGGCTGGCTACTGCATGAACTGAGCAGCCTATATCATCATCAACATGGTTGTTTGTTTTATTTTGCGTATACTGAAATGTCGGTAGCCTGTTTATGTAAAGGCAAAATACTTGTAGCTATAGCCTATACTATAAACGGTAATTGTATGTGCGTGCATTCATATGTCAAGCAATTGCCAATGAGGTGTACGTAATGTTCAGAATTGCAATTACCGGTGTGCATGCAAGTGGACAGCTGAGCTAGGTCACCTGCGTATGGAAAACAATTTCATCTCTTACATTGTGTAACAGCAATTTCTATAGCAAATTCAAATTAAGCATAGCATAAACAGCTGAGCATATCGTATATATGCGACTATTTCTCTGATCACCAAAAATACAATCTTCTGTTGAAAAATCTAGGGCCACTATATTATAACAATACATTTGTATTCTGAGGGGCTGCAGGGGTCCCAATACTTTTTTGCCTTGTATCTCGCCTGGTTTCATGCATGCTTATATCCAAGGATCAAGTTCTTGTTCTCTTATATTTCCGTATGCATGCCATTAACTATGTTCAAGTTGGTGTGAATAAATTGTTTCTGTATAGTGCCACGTGCAATCTGAAAAATTAACATGTTTTACATGTTTGCTAATACTTTTGTTGGGAGAGGGTTGTATACAAATACGCACCTTACTAAATATATATTGTCTAAGTAGTCCTATATATCTTAGCCGATTTTTAAACAAATTGTATATCTAACAATAGACAGAATGACGTCAATTTCCGATGTCGTCATTCTGCGAAAACAAAACTTCCTAAGATGATTGCATGCTGTTATTTGGAGCACAGTGGGATACCACTGCTATGAGGCCTTTTGCTCATCTACTAAATCCTCGTTAATCTGAATATTTAATTAAACCAACAGACGATAACCTCAATTAAGTTAGCTCGGATCAAACGGATTAGTTTGCGCAGCCTTTGTATACTTAGTTGTCCAAACTGATATTGCTGGAACTGATGATATATGCATATGGACATGAATTACTAAATAATAAATACACATGAGTACCGTATTAAAATCTGTTTCCTACAATCTGAAATTGGATTTTTGGGGAAGAATATTTAGTTTTGTTATCTTGATTTTCCTTAATGCGGGACTATTAAAAATTATCGCATCACAGATTATGGAGGTGTATATTATTTTGCGCATGCACGAGACTGGCAAATATCACTTTATGGAGAATATTATTAGTTAAAACGGCATTGTAGAGTGGACCTGTATAGGAAAGCGGCATTTTAAGAGAATGTGAGAAATTCGGAAATAAACTTACAAGTGATTTTAATTTTCAGTGTTCAATAATTTGGAAACAGTTATGTTGTTTAGATTATTATTTAAATATGAGATAGAAATATCAATAAACATCTTCAAACTAATACGAAAATAGTGTAATCATGCAAATTTATTGTTTAATTTCTTTTGAGTATAATATTTGGCTTACAATTTTAAAAGGGACCATAAATTAATGATGTGTAACAACTCTTTTCTAAGTGACTAGAGAATGTTGTCAAATAAGAACTAAAGTTACAAAAGCTAGATTCTGCTTAGGTTCTATATGTAGGCCCTATGTATATACTATGTTCAGTGAATTTCGGCTTGGCAAAACCGTGTTAGCAAACTGCCACACTGCATGCATGGAGATTAATAATGAGAGAATGCGCTTGCGTTTATCACTCTAACATGCTCTAGGAAATATTCCAGGCCTCTGCAATAACGGTCTATTTTGGTCTATCTGGAGATAAATGCGAGTGTGTGTGTGTGAACGAGTGTGTATATGGGATGAAATGCACCGTTATCGACTGGAAAGAATTGGGACGCAGCCGGGACCTTGGTCTATTTATATCCTGTCTATTGTGTGCATCTGCGATGTACAGACCGATAGCCGTTTCGTTGATACAATAGACCCAAACTGGGTCACCTCCTCCAATAATTATTATTTGCAAGACGTATAGCGTATCAAAAATGTCCCTTTTTGCTTGCCAGCACTTGTATATCCTGCTCATTCTCACAGAAAACTGGTCTGTACTGATATCGATATTTAATGCCTAGTTTGCAAACTATATTTTCACTTTAACCTATTTATCGGTGACGTGAATTTCAGTTTGTGTGACGGCTAACGTACAACCTTCCCTATCCGTGCAACTTAATTGACATGTAGACAAACACGTGTGGGATGGAAGCATGTAACCTGCACTATACGTATTGTGTACCTATATATAAATATCCTGATGTCTATAGTATCGATTGTGACGCCTACGTTTGTAAATTAAGAATGGATGAAGAATAAAATAATAAAATTAAGGCGGTATACAGTCAATGGGCAAATGTTGATTCCTTAAAACTTCGCAAATATTTAGGAATTGGCGTAGTATTTTCCAGTATAAATTGTTAAATTTGCCACTGGTTACAAGGAAATATTACTCTAATATATTCGTAATTTACGTTTCATAAATATGAAAAACACTATTTCCAAACTTTGATGAATTGCACAGAAAATAAGTTTTAACCTAAGTTTTCTGCCAGAATTACAGCTGTCGTTTTCATACAATTCTGTTAACATTTACTAGGGATGCTTCACTGCAGGCATTTCATGTTCTCCACATTGTAAGACTTGGCATTTAATTATCCAGACTAAAATTGAGGAGTGTATAATTTCGATCTCTTTGTTGGAAGATATTTGATGTAGTCTTGCATGTGTATTCATGATGGTCCTTGATACACGTACTTTTGCAAATATAAGGTATATAAAAAAGTGGTATGCGGAACTAGCAGTCAGTTGCTACATGCAATATCAGTGCCAATCGGTGGCAATAAATTAACGACATCATACAGTTTCTTGTGTCATATATACGACATGTAGTGGATTTTATGTGTGTGGTGGGCCTAAACGAGATTGCTCCTCTAATGGTGCACAGTTTATGCAGTGAGCGCCAAGTGGCGCATCGACCCACTGTATGCAGCAGACCTATACCTTCAGGAGGAGATGAGCAGCTCTTTTTCACACGTGGCGTGGCCTCAACATGCCACCAGGTAGCGCATTTTCCCTCGTTTTGAAATGCTCAGATTGTCTTCGGGTTGCTTCAGGAAAATAACTATTCCAACACTGTTAAATTTCTTATTTTAATGAAAGCAATAAAAGAGATGTGAGGTACCTAGTTATTATTCAGTCGGAATAACATGCAAACCTTCTGCTTAATCTCATATATCTAATTACCTAATATAATTCCAAAAACATTTCAAGTTTGGATGAAAGTTGTCAGTTATATTTGACAGCGTAAAAGTTTTAACCAAGTTCTCAAAGTAGTACACATTTTTCTGTGTACATCAATAAGTATGCTGCTGAGAAATGACATCTTGAGGTCCCTGCTTGGGTTTCAGAGCATGATTAGTGAACCATCCTGTCATAAACACTTTATAAAGTGTAGAAGGCCTTCTGCTTGAGCAAGTTTTTACAAGTGTTGATGTATGCAAACATTGCACGGTGTTGCATTGTGATTCTTGAAGGGGCCTCTTGGTATAACAAGTTAAGAACACAGTTGGTGACAATGGCAAGGGAAACTATGACAACTCTGCATGCCTCCTTCGTATATATGCATGCATTGATCACTTGTGGGCGGTGTGTTGTATATGGCGAGAAAATGCAGCTGCTGCAAAGGCGAAATAAGGACTCTTGGAAATGGTTTGTTTTTGTCGATGCCAAGAACCCGATCGATAAAATGAAACCTTGTTTTTCCTGAGCTGTTTACGTCGAAAAATCTGGTCAACGTAAACGATTCTAAAAAGACCAAAAGACTATAGGGTTTTGTAGATGACTATGCGTTTTGAGTTGTGTGCATCCGGTACTCCCTTTTTGTGCAGTGTATATATGTATGTATATATACCAGGACTTTACTCCCTATATATTGATAAATAATCTCTTTTATTCGTGATTACTGTAGAACTTTCTTTTTTCCGAAACATGGTGTTTCGTTACCACGCAACCAAGATGGCAAAAAATATACAGGAAAAACTCGATTGCAACATACCGGAAACGAGGTTAATCGTTGTTGATTTAACTCAAAAGAACATCTATTTTCAAGCATATAAAATACAAATGTAGTGTGAACTTACTTAATAAGGTTGAATGAAGACAGTTTCGAAATCATGAGCATCTACAGTGATTCAGCTTGGCATTTTGATCTGTTGTTCAATCTAGACGCCATTTTCGATAGATTTCACAGAGACTTTCCTGCTGCAAATGCGACTTTGGTAGCTTCTTTATATATATAATGCAATTTTACAAAGATCTCATCTGAAGCTGAAAAGTCAGATGATACTAGGTGTTAGATTTAGCAATAAACCTTTGCATGGCACTTCACCGAGAATATCGAGTTTTCTGCAAATATCAAGCTTGACTATTTGCAGGGAATAAGGAAGTTTCGAGTCCTTGATGCCATGCATCTACTAAGTAGAAGTATGTACATAGGAGAAGTGTGTTTAATCTGTCTGTTTGCGTAAATAGTGATTCTTGTGTTTTTCTTGGCACGTGAACGTCATTTAAATTGCTATTTATCTTAATTATATTCAAAAAGGGTACTGTATATGCTGTGTTTTGCTCAACGTTGGCATTTGTTGCATCTTTTGTGGTATTATATGGAATTTTTCTAAACACAATATCCGGGCAGAGCAGGATTATGTAATATTTGTGACCCGATTGTGGAGATTATTTGAGTTTTGGAGCAAGTGCGTGCTAACAAATGGAATGCATTTCATTGTTTATCTATCCACCAGAGCACCCAACAGCACCCGCACCACACCTGCTGCTGGCACCTCTGGTGTTACCCGTCTAGCGCCCACTAGCGGCCAAACTGTTAAACACTTCATATACTTTCGAATTAACTTTAGCACATACCATAAATCCACTAGGTTTTTTTTCCGCCATTGTTTTTTGCCTCTGCAATTATTCTCACTTTACAACATATTTGCTCTCAAATGACAGCAATTAGGTTTGCATATTCCGCGTAAATACTACATGTACATTTGCTTCTATGGACATTGAACATATCATTTTTAACTTACAACCTATTGTTGATCTTCATCTTTATTTTGGACTGGTGTAAATATATTCACGTATGAATGCTAAGTTAATGCAAATTTTTACATTCAAAAATTTGATATAAATTTTGTTCTAATGTTACACTCGCTCCATTTATCGGAAATTAATTATCTTATTTAGCAATAAGCTACGAACTTCAGGACTTAATCAAATTTTCCCAGAACATGAACTTGTTTGACGTGAAACATGTTGGCTTCCCAATTTGTGCTAAAATCAACCTGATATCCGAGATCCGGCATTTCATTTATTTTTTGCCAAATATACCTTGGCAAGGTAATGCTACTAGTTTTGTTACAGGCTTTAACATTCTTCGCTTAACACGAATTGACGCAACCTGTCGAATTTTAAGTATAACTTAGAAAACTGCTTGCGCACTTAGGGGGCCGTCCAAAAATGATTTCACGCTAAATTTGACCTTTTTTTTTCCCCCCCCCCCCCCCCCCCCGTGTCACGCATTGTCACACAACGTCTGACCCCCCTAAAAATGATGTCACAATGGTTGGACCCCCCCTATATCTACTAACAATTATCAATCTAATATTTATAATTATCTGCTGATTTTAAAATAATTTATGCATTTATTTAGTGCTCTAAGAAATAATATACAAGTTAAGGTACTTATATTAATAATTATTTAAGTCCATGGTGAAGACAGCCAATGACAGATGAACTCTGGTCTATAAATAAGCATTTTGAACCGGTTTCAACAATTTAATGTCAAAGCGCTGATTTTACTGTATAAACTAAATATGTACACAAAAGTGCAAAATGACTTGATAATTAAAAAGCATGATGTCACAATTATTCAGACCCCCTCCCTACCCCCATGTCACAAACCGTCACGCAACGCCGACCCCCCTCTCCCCCCTAGGAGCGTGACATCATTTGTGGATGGCCCCTTAAGAGTATTAGATTCTGTGAAAATGTCCAAATTTTCTGTAGTGAATGCGAACTCAATTTTTGTCTCTTTCGCATTATGTGGCTACAAGAAATAACAACATGGGCTATACTAACCAGAGTGAATTTGTACTGAAGTGGTTTTCTTCTCTCTTGAGAAACGTTTCGCAGAAGGCTGCAGCACACAAGCTAATGGCAATCGTTTTGAGCATATAATGCTTGCATCCCCTCAGTTCATGCTTGTTAACAATTGTCTCTGAATTTCGCCTGCCCTTTGGTGTGGCAATGTCTTCAACTGCACAATTTGAGACTATAGTTACTTGCGGAAGGCCTGTAATCACTAGAACTGTGGTAATGAAGTGTAGTGGAGCACGCACTGCCATACTGAATTACATGCACCCAATTATCTCTGTTTGTCCCATGCGTGCATTATTGTATCCTTTAACCGTTCTGGGTTTCATATAAATATATACTGTACACCTAGGCACTTGATGAAGTGCCTCCAGAGAGTCATGCGAAGTAATTCCTTCCCTGTGATAGATTCTCCATGTTTACGTGCATGCACACAACGTATATAAAATAAAGTCAGAAATATTATATGTTGCATATGCGAATTAACCAATTGTTCCATCCACTAATTGCTGTGTCTTAATGGGGTATTGCAAAGCAGATTCATTAAATTAAATTGTAATGAGCTTGTTTGATACGGATATTCCGGCGTTTGAAGAAGGAGAAAAACAACTTCTGAAACTTTAATGAACGCATCATTACGTAATGATGCTGGGAGAAGAAATTGCCTTCGTTATGAATCTTAAAATATACCCTTTGGCAAATTGGGGAGCAAGTGGATAGGCTTGTCTTTTATCTTATTTTGACGCACAATGAGTCCTTGGGCGCATATGGGTAAGGGTTTTTGAGGGTAAGGTTTTTTAATTGCAACTATTGATATGCATATTGTACGTGATAGTATATGCAAATAAACAAATTGACAAGCAACTGTGTTGATGAAATATCATGCGTTTAATATTAAAATTTCGCTGCTAGCTCAGTGTTTTGTTTATATGAAAAAGGGGGAAGTGATTGCAGCAGGTTGTTGGAAGCAGTGTTCTACCGTATTCAAGCAAGAGCTTTCACATGTTGCAGTGATCAACTGTGGTAAGTACTTCTTCCAGAAGTCACATTGTTAGAGCCTAGGACCTCGACCAATGCAGCTGGAGTTCACTGATAGTGTTAGGAATTCGCGTCCATGCGACGTGTCCAACTTCCATCGAGATATCTGCTTGGATTTCTACAAGATAGATCACTTTGATTAAAAACTGCTAAAATACCGGATAATGATACAATTATGTTCAATACATTGATTGGTCGCACAACCAGCTTTTGTAAACTTGCATACTTGGATATAGATCAAAACAAGTGCCATATTTGATGCAAATAATAATGGTTAGAAATAATTAGGTTTTTGCAAGGCCAGCATTGTCTTATGTCACATTCTCAGGAAACATTTCTAATGCCTAAGGCCATATTGGAAGTAAATTACAGATAGAATGGTTAATAATGAAGAAGCACAAAGTTAGTTGCATTGGTATGAACGCCATAATTCTTGGTTATGCTATTTTATGGCAACTAATGCGAGTTTACATGGAAAAAATCGACTTTTTACAACCAAAAATAATAAGTTTCCTTGCAATCAAATACCGTGTAGAAAATGGGAAAGGTTACCCGACCCTCGCAAAGTTTTCGAAGAACTGCATGATAGGCTACGCCTGCTGAGCTCTTTTTCTGCCTCTGAATAGCTCTTGGCAGGATTTAGAGGGTCGCCAAATACATAGGAGATCTCATCTGCGTGCAATACTCCCATCCATTTTGGCCAAGGGCTCACTGAAGAGCGGTACATGTACACGTTATTATTACGGGTTTTGGCGTATCGGAAGGCGAAATCGTTGAGGTCGCATGTGAAGTGGTAATCGCCCACCATCTTGTCGAGAGCATCTCGGTTGTGGGAAGGATCGTCTGGGTTCATCCAGTCTGTGTACTCGTAGATGATGGCCTGGTGGGCGATGCTGTTGAACTTGCCGTGCAGCTTGCGTACCGCATCCACAAACTGTTCTCTCTTCACATCTATTCTATCCTTGAGCTTGAACAGCTCGGTCAGGTAGTAAATGATGAAGTAATTGCCTTCGTCAGTGTTGCTGCCCACTAGGAGGTTGCAGCGTTTGAAGTTCTTGGTGTCCATGGAGGTGTGCGGCATTTCGTCCAGGAAGGCTCCGTCGATGACCGGCACGAAAGGAAAGTCCACCACCTCGGAGTTGCCTCCTTCGTTGTGCACTAGGTCCTGTATTCAGTGATTTAAATCATCAAGTTGTGCATTAATTTCACGGCTTATAGAGCGTGAACAAAGTAAATGAACATTGACACAGAGGGCAAGCGAAATGGCAAAATGCATAGCAGGCAGGCAATCAATTGCTAGTTTTACCAAGGTTTTACTTATCTAATGTACTAGACTGCAATACCTTTGGACAATTTAATAATGCTACGCCTTTTTTGCAGTTGACATATTTATGCAGAACGCTCGCACACTTAATGATAATAAATGATAAAAGGGTGAGAGTTGATTTTAAAAGTCTTCCTGTAGATATTTTGGATATATAATTCTAATATTTTGGGTAATCTATGTGATAAGCAGATAGAGTACCTATCTGTCCTCTATCTCGGCATGTGACAACAGCGCATAGACCGACAGTGATGCAACATTCGCGTACCTTGTATCGATCCAAATTAATATTTCAATGGTCACATACAACACTGCATGCATTGCTTGAGTTTATTTCTCTTGTGCATGTTTCTGATTATTTTTGTCTTCATTATTAATGGCAAGAGATTGCTTCATTATTCATCCAGTTAAGCTTCAAAAAATTGCGATACATGCATTGACCAAGAATTCCTGAGTTGTTCAGCATTAAATTTGTGCAAATAATAGATGAACTTGTGACCAATTCATTAAGATATTTAATTATGAATAATATGTCTTCTAAATTTATTCTACTATTGCAAGAGAAACTATTGTTGATTGTTTTTGTGTCAGAAATGTGCATCACGTGGTGAACCGTCATATTAGAGCACCACAGATCAAAGTTGAAAGCTGTTATTATTAGTAAGAGATCTTTGCTCATTCAACTCGAAGAAAAATAAAATGCTGACTACCAAGCTGAGAGCTCTTCAATATTTACTGCGAAGACCATTCAAACAAACGAAAAGGCTTTTAAGCACTGCGCCTTTTGCAGTTTCTAGTGAAATTTTAAGAGGTATACATAGCCGTCTGTTGTAATATGTTTTGCATTTCAGTAACCCTGTTGATACTCTAATTGTAAAATGCAGATGTTAAGTGCTGCGATGCAGAACTCCAGTTTCGTTTTGATGCTCAAAATACCAAAGTTTCTGTTCCACTCATTTGGTTGAGAGATTCTTGCGAATGTAGCATCTGTCGCGATCCATTAACTGGACTTCGAAATCCCAATGCCAATTCTTTGATCCATACTTACCGCAAGGAAGTGCAACCTTTGCGGTTGTCAGCTAGTGAAGACTTTGTTCACGTAATTTGTATGTCTAGCACCTCAACCAATATTCATGCATTTATTCTCTTGGGATTCTGTCTACTTTAATAAGGAAATATCGATTCTCTTCTTAGGGTGTGATGGGCATGAATCTTCATACAATGCGAAATGGCTTTTAGATGCAATATCCGGATCACCGTCTGAAAACGGTTCCATGAAGGTCATCTGGGATGGGACCTTAGCTGGTTCTTTACCAATTGCCTACCTACAGTTCAAAGACATGATGTCAAACGATGGCACCGTCAAAGATTTTCTCTATTCCATCTCAAAATATGGTTTAGCACTGGTTCATGGTGTATGTATAATTCCAGTTCTTGAAATTCCCATATATTATTTTAATTTAAATTGGAATGGAATGTAAAGTTGGACTATTGTTATACACAATAACCATTCAATAAGAGATTCAACTAAAAGTTACAATTGTTACTGGCTTTATGTATAAGATTTCAGCAGAACAAATCAATTTCTGTTGTAGTCATTAAATTATGTTGTGTTTTTCACTAGGTTCCTGCTACATCAGATGCCACTCGTCTAGTCATGGAACGCATGGGTCCAATCTGGGGAACATTTTGGGGTGAAGTGTATCATGTGGTTGCGGATCTTTCACACTTCGCACACCCTTCTTACACAGGCGAATATCTACCACTTCACACCGATACAAACTATTACATCGAAGGAGCTGGGTATATGTATAATTAAATCACCAATCTGCTTACTAGCCTGTTTCCAGTTTTGTAAATTTTGGTACATAATTTTGTATTGAACAAGGTTACAAGCGTTTCACGTATTGGAACACAATGGTGATGGCGGCAAGAATATGCTAGTTGATGGTTTTAACGTGGCCAACAATCTGAAGAAGTTCCATCCCCATGTCTATGAGTTCCTATCGAAGAAGCCAGTTTCCTTCAAGTACAGAGAAGAGGGAAAGCGACATTATATCAATGAAGATTTCTTGCTTCGACATCATCCAATCAGTAAGGAGCTGCTGCAAATTAGGTTGGTGGCACTACATTTGAAACATGTATATAGCAAACCCTTCAATGCTGAGTCAATGTTACTGTTACAGATTCACGGAATGTGACTTTGATGTATTCCGTACAGTGTCTGCAGCCGATGCTGACACTTTTTATGAGTCGTTGACAGCACTCAGAAAAGAAATAAACGACCCGAAAAATGCACATTGGTTGCAGCTGAAACCAGGAACTGTTCTGGTAACTGACAACTGGAGAGTTCTTCATGGGAGATCTAGCTTCACTGGGAAGCGTGTTCTTTGTGGCATGTACATAAGCCGTTCAGATTACCTCAGTAAATCAAGATTGCTTGGGATAGTTTAAAACGGTTTTTTTATAGCTCATATATTATCTTTGATACGATTTATTTTGTGTTTTGCTTTTGTGATAGCCCACGACAGAATTGGTCTCATGACACTACGGCTATTTCAAAAATATTGTCCAAATTTCCAACAAAGTTTTGTTGGGTTTTACTAACCAAACATACTATGACATGTAAGCATATAAATGTAAAATGTATGTATTGTGAAAATAAATACGAAGCATTAATTATTTTTATTTTTGAAAATTCATTGTTAAAAGTGTGCATTTTATTTATGTAACTGCCATTTTTTTAAGTCATAATATTTTGGTCTATAGATGTTTGTTAATAATAAAGCAAGTAGTCGCCATGTTCCTGGTATAAATATTGTTATTTTGAAAAACGTCAAAAGTTACAGACGAACTATATTTATCTTTATTATGTCTCTTGCAAACTCGGTTCAAAATAGAACATGCAGGACTTGAATTTTGCGCCTATGCAGCCATTTCTTTGCAATGCCTCAATCTCCATGGCAATACATAACAGTATTTGTGAAAAATTAGCTAGTAGCTGAAGCGCCATTGTAGAGAGGCTAGCAACTTGAGCCACCAGCTCAACGACGAGATTCCAAAATGGCTGCTGCAGCCCGGTACTTGAAATTTGGTGGCCAAATACGCGAACTACGTTTGCATTTGTGCCAGACATCTGAAGCCAGCAAAGGAGTGAGGTAAAGTAGGTGACATAAATATGCACCGTAACATAAACCATACAATGTTTTAACGATTTTATTTTCATAGGGATTTTATGGAAAAACACTACGTAAACTTGAAAACAAATAACCCAGCGTTTCCAATTCTTGTACGTGAATGCAGTGGAATATATCCTAAAGTTTATGCAAGATTCGGTGAGTAGAGTGGCAAATAATGTTCTTTAAACAACAAGAAAGTGATTGCATTATTTAATACGAATTATTTGCTATTTTTATAGCAAAAGGCAAGGAAACTAGTCTACCACTCACAGGTCTGAACGCTGATCAAGTCCTTGGTACTATAAATAAACTAGCAGAATCGAAGTGAAATATGTAATTTAGCAGTTGAAGATGACCATTTAGTGAAACAGCTTTAGCGTACAATTTATTGAACTAGTACAAAACTATATTATCACATATAACACCATTGCAATATGTGTACTGTGAATAATGTAGATGATTCTGAAATTAAATTCTTGCTAAAATTGCTTACTGAATAACTTATTTGGAGACATTATCAAATCACTATCAGTTTAAAACAAAACATTTCAAAATGGGAAAATACGTGTTTTTGTGGAGAACTTGGTACATCATTTTGTTTTTCACAAAAATTCTTATTAAGTTGTTTCCATTTAGAAGTTTATGAATTGCTACATAGTTGCGTTTATTTAATTGAATCGTAAAATATGAGTTTGGTTTATTTTATTTTCACAAAAATTCATATCACAGTACATCAAACGATGCATGCAGCACAGATAAATGGATAGGACTGTAGTACAAGAAAGATATTTCGTAACATTCAGGACACGATTGGAAACACGACCAGCACATTTTGCTATACCATTCGGTGAGAAAAACCAACTCGTTCACTGGTACTTGAGCAACAAGGGCACCCCGGTCCAAATGACCGTGAGAATCCACCAGAATCACCTGCGTAAATTGAAAGTTAACGAATTTGGACTTGTTACGAACAATGACAGTTAGTGGCTAGGTTAGCAAATTCCGCTTACGTCTTCAGTGTTCCTCTGATAAACCAGCAGAACAGAACGGCCATCTGCAATGAGGGCTACGTAGAGGTGGGAATCTTTAGCCAAGGCCCTTCCGCAAGACTCCCATTCCATGATTCCGCTGTGTAGACTCTCAAAGAGTGAATTGCGCATTGGACTTGTTGAAAATGCAGTCCTCTGCAAAGTTAAATTACAATTATTATGACAGTGTTAATACCCTTCTGTCAACTAGATTTGCATTAAGCAAAATATGCAAACAATGCGAATTGTCAAACAATGTCAATTCTCTGGCAAATGTTTATGATTTTTCAATGGAGATTGCATCATTACTTGATGGATGTGGTTTTATGAGGAGACATCCACAGACTTTATTTTAGTGATTGATTTACAGTACGCCTTTATTCCGATAAAGATTTCTATTTTCCAAACTTTGCAACATATCTTGGACCTGTCACAGGGCTAGTAACTGAAGCTTTTGAAATAAGTGTGAGGTGTTGCTAATGTGTATAGTATACTTACGTGGTATACAGTTATTATGGGTGTATGCTACTTATCCTTTTTCTCGCTTTAAGCACGCATAGTATATGTGATATATTTGGCAAAAATCCAGATTTCATACCCATTCGATAAGCCTATGAAAACTGTGAGCGCACGCGGACATTGCTTCCGGCAGCGTCAGGTTGGCATCGTGCAGGAAACCATCATTAGAAAGGGCTTCGTAGATTTCATTTCCATCTACAATGCTCTCTGCCAGTGCCACCGTCAGATGACGACTCAGCGGTTGACCGGATGACCCACACCAAGTTATCCGCTGAGTCTGCATGCGATGCGCCATTATAACCACGATCAGCGTGCACGCGTTGCTTCCTACCAATCAAACGTAAACATGCCACCCTTGTTACTGTAGAAAACAACCGACATAATAGCTTCGTTCTGCCACACCAAGACGAACCTATGTCCCTATCACCGAGCCGAGACTGGCAGAAGTCGGGTGGGAACCACCAAACCGCCACGCGGTCTTCGACAGTGCACTCCATGTTGGGAACGTAACGTACATATCTAGCACTGGAAGGACGTCTTCGTACCGTCGTACGTCCATTGTCCTGTACACTGACCATGGTATGATTTGCACGTGTTTTGCGCGGCTTTAGGACCGCTGCGGCTATGCCCATGGGTTGGTGCGTACTTCGCATGCCGCGTTTTGCAAACGTTGTCGTCTATGCAACAGCCATTGCAATCGATTGGATTGTTGACATTATTACCCGGACGACTGCTGCAAACATGAATCACCTGTCAGGGGGAGGACAGGGTACAAATGACACCGTTTTTCCAGCGTAGAGCTGTGCAAAATGATGTTGATTGGTTGGCTTCACTGCTGAACATTGGCGGCCATGTTGGATCAATGGCTATAGTCGTTTGAGACAAATGAATGCTCCCATCCGTGGTTTATTGTTCCATACTTGCAGGCAATATTATTTCCTCCACGTTTTTATTACTGCAGATTAATGAGGGTGATATAGTGCGATCGATGAAAGTGGTCGAAATTTGCAGCATGACCTCGTTTAGCTGGAAAGCTGCATGGAAACAGCTGTTATGTAATAATGTATGTAGATATGGATGTACCTTCTATAACTAAGTGTTGATGCTTTATAATATCATTTTGTATTGTCAATTTAATACAATGAAAGACATGATTTGCATATTTTTCTTGCATATACAGTACTTCAACTCAATTTTGTAAAAGCCATCTCAGTTTTCTACGTGAAAACTACAGTTTTTATTACAAAAAAAACAGTTTTCGATGAAATAACTGCAGTTCTATAACATGGGGGTTTGAAAAAACTACAGTTATCAATAAACTGCAGTAAATTTTTGTAAGGGAATTGAATTTTTAAAAAGGAATATTTTTTCTTCAAATTTGAATTCGAAATATACTTTAGTAATTCGATATGGAACAAGTAATATTTATTAAACATGTGGCTACTGGTGTGAAAAAGTAATATATACATTTGACAAATTCTTACTTAAGTAAAATTAAAAAAGGTGTTTCATGCCGTCGTTACGTCACCGTGACGTCACCGGCGAACCCGATTTTCTTTTTCAGCCGCCAGTCGAAATAGCGGCGCGCGGTTCGTTCTCATCGGTTTCATCAATTGACTACAATCTCTGCGAGGCGTCCTGGTCTGCTTGTTCTGCGCAACGGATTTGACAAGTGCAACAAAAGCAGGCATTTGAGAACGGTGAGTGACTGAAAATATAGCGCGGTATTTTCTATTGCGATTACGCGAGATTGAAATAGCTAATATGATGCTTTAAATTGTATGGATGGCGTCGTTGTTCGCCGGCGTCAGGCATGGCGGTCCATCATCACCTTTTGTTCGCAAACTTATCGAATTCGCAATTTACGTTGAAATAATCACTCTGCCGATGCTTATTTACTGGTCGCCTATTATTCGAGGTGTGTTGGTACGCTGTACGAGTGCAGATTGAAGCTGTTTTAACGAGGATTGGTGGGAAAATGAGCTAGGCCTAACGGCGTCAGTTGCCATTGTTAGCTGCATTGGTTTGTGTGTGCGCGCGCAAAAATGTTGTTTCCGTCTATTCTGACGTTTTCACAAAATTGTTTTTTATCTCTATTTTCAGGCACGTACTTCCAACTTGTAAAGGAAATAAGTGAAGGCTCCAATGGGGGACTTTGGGTAATTGATTGCGAAATTGAATGTGATACACGTGCAGTCGCATTTTTTTTACAAATCATTTTCCTTTCTGAATTATTAAAAACGCATTGACGTGAATCTGCAGGATTTATTTTAAAACTGCAGAGCTGAAATTCCGCATTAATATTACAAGATGGTGTATTTTAATACAGTATTTCTTGAATTGTTTATTGTACCCCTTTTGGAAATATTTATTGGAATCCACTAGAAACCATTAAAAAAGTTGTAGTGGTTTGTATTAATTGACATTTGAATGCCTGCATCATGTGAGCCATTTGGAAATATTTTCAATGGGGATTGGAAAATACCCGTTATTAGGATCCACTAGAAAATGTTTTTTTGCAGTTTTTTTTAAGGATTATGATTAGTGCTGTGTGTGTTGTTTCAGGAAATATTTAATCACGTTTGTATTGTATTATTAATTAATATAAAAACAAATGTTTGCTAAACAGTGGTATGAGAGGTGGTGGAATGAGAGGCGGACGAGGAGGTGGTGGTGGTCCCATGTTCAGAGGAGGCCCTATGAGTGGTAGAGGAGGACCGATGCGAGGAGGCCGTGGAGGTCCGCCTATGCGTGGTATGATGGGCGGCCGAGGTGGACCAGGAGGCCCTCCAAGGTAATCTTGCTTCAATGAAAATTATCCAAGATCTCACGGAAGAGCCTAAACTGAATTTCTTGCACTGCAGGGGCATGAACATGCGAGGCGGCAGAGGTGGTAATTTTGCAATGCGCGGGATGCCCAGCGACCGCCGTGGCATGAGAGGTGGGCCGAACCGTCCTCCGAGAGGTATGGGTCCAAGAGGTGGTGGTGGAGGAGGAGGAGGAGGCCCACCGTTCGGCAGAGGTCGGGGTATGGGCATGGGACGAGGCGGGCCACCGATGGGAATGAACAGAGGCATGGGACCGCCAAGAGGCCCCATGATGCGAGGCCGAGGAATGGGTGGAATGGGACGAGGAGGTAATATTACGGATTCACGTGCTTCTCCCAGATGATAATGGTAGAAGATGAAATTGTTTTCGGTTTGCAGGTGATATGTCGGGCCGACCGATGCGCAGGTTTTCGAGGCCCGGAGGTCCCGGCAACCAGCCGCAAGCGAAAAGAGGACGATGGGAAAACAATTCGTCATCTGCCAATGGATTCTCACAATCGACGTACGTTTCACCCAATTTTATGGAAACTGGTCATTGAATGACATTCCTACCATGATATTACAGTGGTGGCTAAATTGTCCTGCATCACCTTTTTTAAACAGTTATATTTTTTTTCTCCTCCCGTTATTGTACATCATTAAGTTCCTCATTTTTTTTAGCTCTTGTACCATATACTCAGTCTGTGCATATTTTTCCTCGTATTTATCAAGGCTATTTGACCTTTTAAGTCCGCAAAGCCTTTATAGTGAACAAGTGCGTAGCGTACTGACAATTTTTATGTCTTATGTAGCATGACCATGTAGTGGAAAGAATTATGTCCAAAGTAGTCATAAATATGTGTTGAAAAAAGTACCTTAATACGTTAATTATTTAAGTGATTGTATTCAAGGCTTAATAGTAATTTCTTTTGTGTTATATGGTCTGTATGAAATATGATTTTAAACTCCATCCTTA
>WWPM01024649.1:0-43132 GCA_023279145.1 Glomeris maerens | reverse complement strand
CAGGTAGTTACTACGTAGTAATCCATTTCAGATGATTCTTTCTAAAAATATACATTCATTTTCCAAATTAGAACATTCAAGTTTCTAATTTGCATAAGAATATAAAATTAAAGGTCAAATTCCACATTCTTTACATGTATGCAGTCTGTATATGATGGCAATTCAAAGAATGAGGGCAATAATTTTCAACAAGCCGAGATAACATGACATGCAGGCACACTGCCAAGGATCTCAAGCTTTCAACTTGTACACACAGAGACAAGTGATGACAACAATGGTTTGTCTGTCTATTTTTGCTGTTGTGGAGATTAACCCGATATTGGAATACTGAAAGTTACTTGATATATTTGTGTAATTAGCACATGCATGGTGGCATTTTATTTGGCATGTTGCAAATAATATGAGACCATGCAGCCTAATCAGGATATGGCTCTTGATGTGGTGCAAATAGTTTGAAAACGTGATCGAGAATCCGATTGTTATTTCAGACATGATAACAGCATGCATATTGTTTAGCAAGAAGAGTGTGATGTTCATTACTGCATGCACTTCGGATTGAATTTAAGGTAATCTTGTAAAAAAACGGGTTTTAGTTTTAATTCAGTATATAATCTTTCCAGTATAAAAAACAAGAGCAAAATTAACTGACGTTTACTGCTGTGTTGAAGTAACAAACAAAAGGGAACCGAGTTCATAGTTCACAAAAGTGAAAAAAGCAGAGCTATAAACAAATACGGGTTGACGATCTGGCCGAATGAATTATTTCTAACTATGTTTGCATTCCACTCGAATTTTATCATTTGGAAGCTAAAACAGCCAAGAAAGGAGTAATTTTCGGCAGCAATCGGAGAAGCAGACATAATTTGTCAACGAAAATGTGATGATTTCAATGCTAATTGCTAAACAATATTGCGTTTATAAATTATCAGTTTTCTAACGACATGTTTGATGATTGTTCTCCAATTCTGCGTTTCCAATCATGGCCAACGTTTATAAACACTTAATGAAATAATTAGCTCGTAAATTTGAAAATTGGAATGCAATGTGGATATTCCAGTGAAAATTCTCGGTTCATTGCACACACATATTTCATTAATTTACACGCATTGTTCGATTTTACAGATTGTCAATGTGCTTATAGAAACATTAATTTTTAAACAACTTAACCAATAATTTGTTTGCCAAGTCTTTGGCAGGATCAGAAAGCAAAGTACCAACCCCTTTGATTTTGAAGGCATAGGAAAGGGGTTTATTATTTAATATTATTGAAATATGCAAATAAAAGGCGAATATCCATAATTGTTTCAACGCAAAAATAATATTGCTTTATGCATGTATCAAACATTTATTTTCTTTGAATTTAGACATGTTTGCAATTTTTTTCAAATTAACCTTGAAGACAGTTGATTGTGAAATTGAAGGTTAATTATAATGGGGTATTGAATATATGGAAAATATTACAATATCGTTTTCAATTGATAAATATCATAATTCTTATATATTTGCTGGATTTGCATGTAAATTGGTTTCGATTTTACGCAATGGCGTCAATGATGGCCTAACATTAGTCTTTTTGAATGTCCTCCTTTATTTGAAATGTCTTACTTTTGTTTTACGTGTAATTATGTATTCATTGCTTTTATATTTTTCTTAATTTTTCCGTAAAATATATTATTCTACCAGCGATTTTGCTTCAAACAAAGTACTTTTTTTGCTATATGAGCCCTTTCAACCCACCCATACAATCGATAGAAATCTCCTCCCTCGTTTATACCATAAGACCAAGTCCTCTTTCTTATTGGCCAGCAAGTAACAAACGCAATGCGGGGAAGATGGCGTGCGCTTGCGTCAACTCCTCCCAACTTGCCTATCTCTAGGCCGGTTTGTTGTCGGCAAGAAAGAATAAAAAGAAAGAACTTTTTTTTTCTTGATACCGATAGGCTCTGACTTTCCATTTGGTGGCTGATGCTGCAAGCTGTGCACGTCCTCTACTTGCACAATGACAGCCATTTGACCCTGTAAGAGAGAAGCCATTGTATTTATAGCACCAGGATCGTCATAAAATAATGCAAAAAATCAATGACAAGATTAATAGAACAAGTACTCTTCTGCAATTAAAGTTTTGCGCGTTTCAAAACACTTGAACTATCAGTTCAGCAAAGGTGTCATAAAGAATTGCCGCAAAACCTTTATACCATATACACTTCAACATGTTTGAAAAATCTAACTCCTACACTGAGTTCATGTATTTTGAGTTTGAGTGGAGCCTCGTATGTTCAGTGGTTGGTCTTAACTGGTTTAAATTTGATCGAGAATCGTGAATGTAATTTTATCTATAAATTGGCACAAAAGGACAATCGCATCAGACCAAACACTGCAATTTTTGTCTTAAAACATTGAAGTATAGTTAATGTTTTACTTACGATATATACGTTTATTTGTTAACTCATTCACATGCTGTGTTACAATTATAATTTATGCTACGATCATATTATGTACGAGTAAATAAGGTTGTGCAATGATTATGAAAAGTATATTTGTGACCTTAAACCCCGTTCACACATAGCATTTAGTTGCCAACGAAGTGGTTAGAGGCAGTTAAGCTTAAGCAGGTGTGAACGCGCACAATTACGTAATTGACAACTAAAGTGGTAGTTGGCAACTATCTTAGCCGAGTTTTCAAAGAGTTCAGAAGTCCATTTTGGGATTGAAAAGAAATTGACAGTTTGATACTCAACTAGTTCTAATCGATAGTTCTCTTCCTGCAGCTTGCTCCAAAATTAAGATACGATGAACTTTATAGGTCATTAATAAATGTAATACCTTTAACGAAAGCTCCACTATTTCCACTTTCAAAATTATGTTGTGTATAACCAAAAAATCATAATAAATTGGTCGAAATCTGATCGAGTCAGCCATTTTCTTCGCAGTAAAAATCACCCAAACATGACGTCTTAATTGTGAACTGGATACTATGTGTGAACGCAACTACAATTGGCTTCTCGATTATCTTGAAAGGTATTAAGTTAGTGTCTACTAAGAACCACGTATTGACATAGCAAACTTTGTGTGATCTTGGTTTATAATAGAAATGATGCTACTTTTATCTCAATTTATGTTCAAAATTCCACAGACATTTTCTTCCATGTTTATTCCTTATTGAACTAGCAATTAATATTAATGACTGAAATTCCGCAGGCTATATCGATTATATTATTTATTACTAAGTCAATATTTTGAGGTTACGTTGTGTTTCTACTGCTAGGCCTTATTCACATACTACGTTGCATGTTCCTCAGCAAAGTATAGACCTACTAAAAATGCCCCGTAATCTTCCTTTTCAAGTTAGCAACTGTTATTTCATGCAACAAGAATAAAGAAGGATCTTGAGAAAATTACGCTACTTTAATTAGATAGCAAATTAGTATGAAAATTATAAGCTGTAGAACATACTAAATTCCTTTTTTTAGATTATTTGCTTTGTTTTTAAAGCAAAATGTAATGAATGCGAAGAAAGAAATATAAAAGTCGATCGTATTCGAATGAGTGGATTTTTTTATATTTAATTCTACAGTTTTGCGAAAAAGGAAAATACAGGACCCCCTATAAAATCAATTGATGAAAAAGATGGATACATTTACCAACACGAAATGCATAGAAATATTAATCGGTTGGAAGGCTTTATATTTTGATGTCGAAATTTGGTCCAGACGAGCTCATTGCAGACTTTCAGAAAGCAAAATTTCTGTTTCTGTGGTTTGTTGGGAAATCGGACACGTAAAGAACGGGGGAATAAGTTAATTACATTGGCCATGTACCAATATTCAATGTAATTAGTTGACCCCAAAGTATAGTTATTACTTCTGCATGGGTGAAATTTTCACAAGCCAAGTATAAAAATTATCTCATTATGCTAACAAAGTACATGTTTTAAGGTTTGCCTATAAATACACGTATACTGTTCATAGTGGGACAATTTGTTGCTACTGACATTTGCATAAATTAGCCTTTTGAATTTCGTATACAATACATTCAGATTTTGTATACCGATGACATCTCAATAACGTCTTGTGCATCCACCTAATAAGCTTCCATATGAACCTGGCGTTCATTTTGAGCAAACCGATTCCACAATGAAAAATTGTGCACAAAATACGTTTTGATGCGCAAGCTCAAATTAAATGCTGACTAATCGTGGTACACATATTATATAAATTTTATTTTGCAGAGGTGCAATTCTAAATTTCTGCTGTATCATTTGCTAAATTTAATTTGCATGAAAATTATAGTTTCACGTTGAAGAGCGAGTTTCGTATATTGTGTGCTTAAAAAACAATTTTATATATAACACTAACAGTCCACGGTTTGAAAATGAATACCTACAATATTTCCATTGTCTGCATTTCGAATATTCGTCATTTGAAGGCATTTCATTCCGTTAAAACAATTTTGCATGATTATTATTTTTTTTTTTGGGGGGGGGGGGGTGATATGCTTATTGAACTTTTTAGCTTTACCTTTATACAGTTGACTTTATATTTGTTCTGCCCGGTATCATCTTGTGCCTGCACGTTCACCATTTCTTCTTCCATCCAATTTAAATCGGTGCACATCCATATATAATGAAGCTATGAAATTTTATCGCCAGTGCAAAATAACTTCGTAGATAAATTTATCTATAGACAAATATTGATACTCTATCCAGACTCCAAACAACTTTCGGTGTTAAGAAGATGGTGTTTTGTCGTGTTGTCAATTAAGCTGCACTATAGGTCTGTCTTCCTTTTGCTGTGCTATACAGAAAGCTATAGTGAACTTGAACCACTGGTAAATGTCAAGAAAACTCACCCCTTTGTGGCCCGAAATAAAGCAGTTGCCACGGAAGAATTTTGTGCCCAAACAAAGAAGTGGTATGTGGAGCAATATATGCCTTAGATACTTCTTCCTCCTTTTGTAAAAAAAAGGGGAATATCTTTTTTGCTAGCAATTATAGTGACCTTCACCGATATTCGTGTTTCTCGTTCAGATCTATATCTTCCATGGTTTCAACATTCTATCAATAGGCTAAATATAAATCGTAGATTTGCTAAAAATATCGCAAAATAATTTTCACCGACCTGTCTTTATATGCATGTACGTACGAACCAGATAGACATATGCACTATATGACTAATCGATATAGTTAACTCGAGATCAACGTCACTTGAACATTTTCGCAGGGGACTCGTACAAACAAGTTATATATTCGTTGTCCCAAGAGATGAAACTTTATTGTATTTTGGTCTATACTGATACATGTGTTTCAAACGGCAATACAGCAAGTGCAATTGTTTGGCTGCTTACAATTTAAAGAAGCATTATTCCAACGATCTCTTGAAAATGAGGCGCTCCATTTGAGTATCTCCAAAAACTAAGTAAAGTGTTTTTCAGTGCATGGAGTAGGTATGTTTTTGTGCAATCCGAATCGTTTTCAATACATTTTCTCAAATATACAGTAGGTCTATAAATGTGACTGATAAAACGCTCGAATTGTTTTTGCTAGAAGTCAGTTGTAAAACAATTCACATAAGGTATTTGGCATCAGATCACGTTGGCACTGGCACCAAAATTGTTCTTTCCGTGTAGGGTATTATCTTTGAGGTTTATTTTTTAGAGGAGCATATACATGCACCTATCGATAGAGTAATGAGGTAGGGAGAAACCTCTCACGGTATAGGGAAAAAGTGGTGGTGCTCTTATCAAAATTGTCTCCCGTGTGCGAAATTCACGAATGCTATTTTCATGATCATATTAATGCAAATTGTAGTTCGCATATGAAAAGTGCGCCTTATATTGCAAGGACATGCATCACATATGTTGCAAATGATTGGAACGATTGCATTAAAGCATTTTTGTTATTCAGATATTGCTGCACCTGTGTGAGCAATCCGTGACATATTTTATTACCGTTATATATTTTGATCTCTGCATTATACTTGCATGTTAGCTTACAATTCCTTTCAAATCTAAATCTCCAGCATTTCTCTATATTGCATTATATGCTGCATAAATAGGCATCGGGAAGCAAGATAGTTATTTTCGCAAAAATATATTACAGTACAGTGTTAGCTCGTCTTCAATATTGAAGAACTAATTCTGATCAAAACTACTATTAGTTCACTTGATCTGAGGTATCAAATTTTGTACTATAGTTGGAATGATGTTGCACGTTCGTGCACTACAATAAGGAAGACAGCACAGTTGTTGCATGCATGCATTCACGCACCAAGTTTCGGCAACTTTTGTACAAGGAAATAAATAGCTGAGAAACTAATTTGGTAATCTTCCACAAGACACCAGGCTAATTTTATGTTTCAACCACCACTCTAAAAAAAAAGGACGCCTTTTCTGCGTGTTGCATGTCCATAGTCAATGGCGATCGACCCGAGGCGAACAAGCTGAAAGTGCTCAGCAACCGATATAATGGTGGGGTTTTGGAATATTTTGTTAATATTAAATTTATTGCGAAATTTTAGAGGCAACCCATGACAGGTTCATTGCTAGTAAAAGGGCCATTGAGCTGCATCGAGCTGTCGGCTGAGAGGCTGTTGCGACATTAAAATTCGTTACGTTCGCTTACGCAATCCTCTGCTCCTTTCTAGACAACGGGTTTTACAAGAGCCTGTTTGTCAGTTACAGCATGACTGTTGCTGTCCTAACGTCGTCTCCAGATCATGCTGCATGCATGTATGATATTGCATTTGTTTTAGTGTGAAGTCACAGACTAAATTCGGCCATTTTGAAATGTCAAGGTATGCACTGACTCAATTGTAAGGTTACTTCAATTGCATGGCCTATGTGCCTGCTTCCTTATTGTAGGTTCGAAGAATGGCTATCAGTGCAGGGCCTGTATGAGGAGTATATGATGTCATTCTCCATTTTTCTACATGTTTTGACGACCAAAAGAGTGCTTATTGCAAGACTGGGTGCACACAGTCTCTTCAATCCTTGCTCCAATGATACAAAATTTTTAGATAATTATGGCTAACCATTGAGTGCTCTGCTGGGTCTGATGCTTGTATGGCAAAGGCAAACCCGTGGAGGGGGTATCTAGCCAACCAGTGAGCTTTGCTGTCTTTCCATTCCCATTCTGGGGGAAAAATGCACTGCAGGCGGCGCCACTGTGAAAGGATTGTATTTGAAAATCGCCATATTGGGAAGCACGCAACTGAGTCTTCTTCGACTAGTAAGTTGGCGTTCTTAGATCAAAACGAACGTCGTGTTCGTTATTTCCTACCTGCATAGTATATATCATTGCATTTTGTGAAGTAGTTGTGTTGGAACAAGTTGTCATTGCGATATTATTAAGAAATTCGTTTGTAAAATGAATATCCGGGATTTCAATATTGCAATATGGTCAATTTAGTAGGCTGCAATTGATTTTCTTATTTAAATTATTGTAAATACTTGTACCTACTTAGAATTTATTTCAGAAGAATTTGTTTGAGCTATATTGTTTCGACAGCTAGCTAGTATGATAGTATAAAGAGCTAATGTATATATTAGTGCTCATAACTGTGCTTTGTGAGACAATTATGTGAAATTCCTAAATTGTACAGAAATACTCTTATTTCAGAAAACCAAATTGGAAAGTAAACTTCGTTAAAAACAATGCTGACAAAATATTACAATTTCTTATTATAAATCCACATTGAGGAATTTATATACACATTTGCTGTTTAGAGCGCACTATACTTGAAATGAAATTAGTGCTGTAATAGCAAGTTTTAAGATAAAAACGTAATTTGCAAGCAATTACATCTCTTTCAAAATTGCCATTATGTGAAAGTAAAATACAAATATGATAAAATGATTACAGCTCGGTATGTGGCCTTTGCATGTTGTTTTTTGCTTATGTACGACCTAAAGCATAGCATAGTAAAATGCATTTAGTTCTCGTAAACTGACGTAATGCTATTTTAAACTGGATTGTTAATTTTGTTGGATTTTTGTATTCGGCCAATTCTGCATGGAAATGCAAAACCAAAATATTTCAATTTATTAATCCGCATGCATTTTGCAACGAAGCATTTTCATAAAATGATGGCAGTTTGAATTATTTTATTTATTTGTCATAGATCAAAAACAAGTATTTTTAAACTTAGATTATTTATTTCGTTATTGACACATGTGTGTAATATATGTAATACATTATATTACATTTATGTAGTACCGGAAACGCAGTTTATTTTGAAATTGGTCACAATTCAGCCGAGTGACAACTGCAGAGGCAATTGTGGTGAATTTCCAGAACAAAAAGTAAACGGGGTCAAAAGGGGTAAAAGCCTTTACTGCTTGAAGAGCTGCAATTGCGCATGCTCACATCTTGGTGACATACTTTCATCAGTTTGTTGTACAATCTGGAGAATGAAATCGGGTTCAAAGCCAACTGCAGCCGTAATATATTGGGGAAAATTCTGAATTGAATGGATGATTGTCATTTTCATGACGCCCTTGAAATTCCCAATTGATATGCGTTGTTGCCGAGGGAAATCTACGCATTTCAATAAGCCTTTTAAGTAACGTATACTTTCAACGCATGGGGCTTATTTGTATGAAAAGAATACTTGCGTTGATTATATATTTTGATTAATACTAAGAAATATCCCTTTCGGAAATTTCATATCGCCGCACGCATACAACAGGTCTGTTGCAATGACAGTTTAGTGCATTCTGCATGTGTGCTGCATGCATGTGGCATCCTAGAATTTCATAACAGATGGCCGTGAGCAGCAGATTTATCAAACCAGATATGCAATACCCACAGAAAACTCAAAACGAAACTGTCATTGTTTCAAGTGCAGTCTTTAATGTGCATGACGACAACAGTCTTGAGCATTTATGTAAGCGATGTAATATCATTGCCGAAGTATAGGTATAATTGGGAATATTTAAAAAAATGTGAATTTTGTCAACGTTAAGAACGCTTATAAAACTGCTCTTTCGTTTCACATACATGCAAGTTAATATTGAATAGACTATTGTAGGTCTCAGTAAATTTGCCTTGTTATATAATCCATGTACATTCAATTCAAATATGCAATATTTGTAAAGAGCTATAGATGCGCAGCTTTCAATGAATAGAGATGACGATATTTGACTACAGGATTAGCTGTATCATTGTAAAAAAAATTATTGGCTGCTCCATGCATGAATTACTGCAATTTGTTCCATTTGCAACACATAGTTGCATGAATGCTGCAAGCGTCACTACAGACTAAACTTTCTGCTTCCACGCTTTGCAAGAAATATGCTAAAGACTAAACAGTATACACAGGGTTACAATGAAGTCCTTTGCCCCCAAAACTTTTACATTACAACAACTTTGTAATATAGCTGCATGGAGTAATAGTTGAGTTTAGTACGTTGAAGAGGACATTGAAATTAGTATTATGTGGAATTGAACAGACGAGATGCGGCAGCAAATTTATTAGTTTTGGAAATTTCGCGTGAGACATGTATTGCAGGGAAGATGACCGATGGAAACGGCCAGGGCAATCAATACACGTTTGTGAAATTGCCACAACTAATAAATTTGTTGCCCCGTCTTCTCTGCTCCATTTCAGTTAAGAGTTGATATGTTGTAATAATTTCTATGTCCCCTGCAACGTACTAATTTCAACTATTTCAGCTATTGTATTTACAAAGTTATTGGATAACCTTGAAGGCAGTTGCAGAAGCCATAAAGTTTCACACCACTGGATAGAGCAGACTTACTGTTACTGCATATTCAGATTTTTAATAAGTCATAATTTGAACGTTTTTGTGTGAGGGGGGGGGGCGCAAAGGACTTTATTAATACCCTGCATTATATAAGCAGGAATGACTGTTAACTTAGATACATACCATCTGCATTGCTGTTGTGTTCATGTAGTCTATACACATTTTCACACATCCGCTCGGAAATCCACATAGTTTGCAGTCATAGATGTCAGCTTGATTTCAGACTGCATTAAATTTGCATTAAAAATATATGTTTCATGCATTTGCAAGATGCAAGATTGCATCTATGTGTACTAGCTAAATATAAACAATAGAGTGTGTTATCATGTTATTTGCTTGTTGCATTATCTGCAAGAAGGTTGCAAATGCAGCAATACATATGCAATGCCGTAATACATATGCAATACCGTCTGCATACATGACACCATACGATCGCGAATTCTGCTGTAACAAATTCACACCTGTGCATACAATTTCAATGTTCTGAAGAAACGCAGACATAATTCATATATCACACATTGTCAATTAAGTAGAACCAAATTATGTACGTATACAAAATTATGTTGAATTTCTTTGTATATATTACTAGTATTTGACAGAATACGTGGCATCTGCTCCATTAAATTAAATTGGTTTGTTTTCAAGTAGGACATTATATTGAGATATATGTTTAAAGATAATGATATTGAAGAAAACGTTATAGGCTATTTGCAATATGATTTTCGGATTGCTTATTTTCATATGTATTTATATGAAGAAATCGGCTGGTGTAAGACATTGAATATTACAAATAAGCTTTATGTGCAGATGCGAACTAGCCGATATATTGGCTCTGGAAACATAAAACCTTGATTTTCTCATGGAGTACATTCTGTTTTACTGAAATGTTAAATATGAAATCAATCTTCTGTTCATTACTGGAAATTGTCTGTTAGAAAAGGGTTGTGAAGATAGTCCTGGACTATACGTATAGTATAGTCCAATGACCGGAAAACTGTTTTTTGACACAAGATATAGGACATTCACATATAGATCTATATTATTCAGTCCATTTCATCAGAAGACTTTGTTAATCGTCGCAATGATGTTCTCTTTAGGATCATTAACAGCCATTACAAGACGAATAACTACAACTTTCCCAACAATATAACTCATGCACCCATGCAGGGGGTTCTCTTAATTAGAAATTCCCTCTGTGATGCTGTTTTTGAATAAAATGCTCTTGGCTATCCCATCTTGGCTAGGTTACAGAGAAGTTTATTTTATATGGAAGGCCTTGCGTGAAATGCTTTTAGTATATAGGGGCCTCATGTTTCCTTCCATATAGGAAGGAATGCTGCTATTGAGATTTTTTCCTAAGAATACGTTTATAAGAGATGGTTTTTAAATTTTCACAAGGAGGAGCTCTCGTATAGAGTCGTGTTTTTATGATTCTTTTTAATTATTTTTGTTACTTAACAATTTCTATACTATTCTTTACAATGTTAATTTCATAAGTTTGAAAAATTCAGTCACCTCTTTCCTAAACTAAGAATTTAAACATGGGATCGAAATACTGCAATCATTTGTAATAAATATCACACAACTTGGAATGCGAATAGGGCAAAGCAAAGGAATTTAATATTTCAGAAAAAAACAACTGTATACAAAGGAATTTATGGCATGCTGGATAGCTTTGCGGTATAGAAGTTTTAAAAGCAAAATACACAATTTTTATGCATAAATGAAGATGGTGTTATAAGATGCGGCAGAAAAAACTTTAAGCCTCAAGTTATACATGTAAAACAACGTAGTTCAGTGACATGATATCAAATTGCTGGACTGGCCTGAAAACCTGATTTGATTATGGAAAACGTTCTGAAATCAATGAAAAAATAGCCGTCTTCAAGACCAGACTTTGTTGATAAGTTATATTAATTATATAAATCTCCAATGCTGGACAAAAAATGCTGCAAAATCATGCAGTTAATGCCAACTCGAAAAATGATATTATATGATACGTTTCTGTTTCAGTTTAACTTTTATTATTGATAGATTAATTACAGTTTTTGTATCAATGTATCCGAAGAAGTTATGAAATAGATGAAACATTTTGAATACAAAAAATAATAAAGCTACGTACTCCAATGAAATGTTTCAACAACATGTTAATACCAAAAACTAAAAAAAAATTCTTTCTGTTACGTTCATTTTACCTTTTCGTTAAAATGCAAGAACCAGTTATTAATTATAGTGTATTATGCCAAGCAAGATCGTGACATTTCTATAGTTTTCGAGCGATGTACCTATATTAATGTTTTAGTTTTTTACGGTTCTACTTGGAGCAGAACCTTGATGAAATCATTAAAGCAGTCTTTTCGCAGGCTGTTACTTGTGGGCAAATATATTCCAAGCTAATTATATTCCAGTATTAATTTCGCCTAATTTCTTGATTAAGTAATTAATCCTTCAGCTATGCAGAGCTAGCTGGCAAATGTGTTTCCAAAGTTCCTCATGATATCATGTGTGCTATGCTGTGAAGAGCTATACGCACTATTTTCTATTGGTAGGATTGGCATTGGTGCATGCAAGACAAAATTTGAGCAATTTAAATGCATGTGCGGCATAAATGCTCTGAGGTTTTGCATTTAGGCAAATGTGTGGAAGGCTTGTTTATTAGCTCACTGTGCATGCGCTAAGCATGCATGCATGCATTATCATATAGATGAAGAGTGAATCCATTTTTCAGCAAACTATGCGACTACAACTTGTCAGATAATGCGCGGAATTCTTCAGACGAGTTCAATTGCATAATGAAATTGCCGTACCTATATAATTATGCGGAAAATAATCCCCTTGTGCAGGTAGTAATTGCTAAGATTGCAATTAGTTTTGCACTTGCACCTGTTGTTTGATTGTAAATTGACCATGGTTTATGACTACTTTTGAAACCCCTTGCATAGTTTATAAGTGGTGTTAAATGCAGATGAAACGTGAATGAAATCCCAGTAAATTCTTTTTCTGACATTACTTTACAAACTTTCCAGACTTGAAAGCAGTTGAATTGTGGGTTATCATTAACTGGTATTCCTACTTTTGTACATGTGATTATTAATCGTTCTTTGTATTGATATCTGAATGAACAAAATGGTATAAAATTTATGCAAATTATATATGTTGCAATCTGGTTGCAACCACATCTGGAAGCTTAAAAAACGAGATTTCTTGACCTTGCAATGACTATTGCGTGTGCTCAGAGAAACTGCACAATTTATTCGCACTGGATTTATTTGCAATACGACGAACTGTTTCTTGTGGGCAGACGCAGGTATATTCCCTACTAAATATTGCTATATTTCTAAAAAAATATTTCATTTGCAAACAATTCTTTTATACATATTTCCCTGCTATATTTAACAAAGTATTATGTGATAAAGTAAAAATGTATTTGTCGATATACTTACATAACCAATTTTTGTTTAAATTTAATTCACTGGATAGTGCTTTGATTTTCACTTGTAGTAGTAACCCTTTCGATATTGCCGGTTCTGGTTTGCAGTCGATTGACGCAGATTATACACAACGCTCCCTCTACCGCTCTTTTCTAGAACTAATGCTCTTTTTTAATTTGGAAAATGTAGGGTGGCCTCTACTTGTTGCTCTGCGTCATATTCCTTAGTTATGAAAATTATTATCTTCATACACCAATTAGCACAAATCGCGTAATTCCATAATGCAATTCGTTTTTTATATTATACTCCCAGAGAATACTTAATTTCGATGTAAAATAGTATAAAAGCCACGTTAATGGATGTTATTTGCAGAATTAATGCTTTATATTCAAAAGAATTCGATGTGATTGAGGGCGCCAAATTTAAATGTAATTGTATCTGTCGAAAATAGTTGTTAATGATGTAGTACAGTACATGCAAAAACGAGCAAATGCAGCCTCAGGTTTTTGTATACGATTACATACATATCTATTGTTCAAATTGGTAAATTCGCTTGCAATAAGACAATGTACATTGCCACGTGTCGCACTTTAGTTTTATTGTTCTCTGCGCTCAGCAAAAATTCATGCTGAAATGAATTTATTGTTATATTATAAGCTAGTGCAATATTTCATAGGATATTTTCCAACCAGAGATTATAGTAATTACCTTCAGTGCTTGTGTTCTTCATCCCTTTGAAGGATTGTCCACGATGGTGTTAAACGAATTCAGTCTGAAAATTGAGTTATTTCCATTTTCTGAGATATGTTTGCTTAGCATTTTCCCGGAATGAAAAGTGTTATTTCCTTTCATAATTTGCAGCATTTTGTGAAGAAATTCCGTTATTTTTGTGTACTAAATATGTGGGAGCTGATAGTAATTTTTATTTTACAGGTCTGCATCAGTAAACCAACTCGTGCATGCAAGATGTCTTCGTGGTTGAGGTCATCGGTCACTGTCTTCATCCTGCTTTCTCCCACAGCACAGTAAGTGCAAATTTGTACTTCCTAACAAATACTCAATTGAAATGACGTGTCGAATATGTAGGAAATTAATTGCATTTTTGAGGATATACTCCCTCCCCCACTGCTTTTCGACGCAATTGATGCCCTTCTTTGGTATTGGCTAAGAATTGCACAGAGGAGGTTGAGTTAATTGTTGTATGACAATTTTATGAATTAAAAAAACTCATGAAAATATTCGGCTTGCATTTGGTGGGCCTCTGGTGAGCAAAACGGTAACTATCTTGAAATAATTTGATATTTGGTATGCTGAACAAATACTTCATGTGAATAAAAATTAAGGAATTAACTGCGTTTAAGTACTTTATGCATACGCAGTTAGAGTTAAGGGAGGCTCTGTCGTGCTAGTAAAGGAAATTTACAATGATTCCACAATACAAGCAACTTATCCATATTTGTTTTCGCTATTGCTATTCAGATGGTATCTTGCATATAAGGGCATGACAGAAGAGCACAAATGTAAAAATATACATATTGCAAAGTTGGCCTGAGGTATCGTTGCACTTACAATTTTTTTGGTAGGTTCCAGCTCCCTACTTATTATATGAGTGGATTTTCAAAAAAGTTGCTATGCATATGCAGATATGGCAGCATAGCAAAATAATTTTCAAGGGAGAGAAATTCAATTTTATTAGACCTTATATTTTTGCAAATATATCCTATGCAGAACTGTGAGAATTCACATCTGTTAACCTTGTAAAAATTTTGTTTCTGCGTGCAGATGCGTGAATGTTTTAACTGAGGTAAATTTTTGGCTCTTGATATGCATAAACTGCAATGAAATTGAAAACTGTATGTCTAATACCTGAATGCATATTTCTTATTTGAATGATTTAGATTCATCTTAAATATTTATTCATTAAATTCGGACAAGTTGATTTAGCCGTGCATTATTTTCGTTTATGGTGTTCCGTTTAAAACAACCCAATTAATTAATTTAATAAAAAGAAAACAAGAAAGCATATAGGTTTTTTTGAAATGGAGAACGGGTCTAAATTTTTGCAGTCTGAGATGGAGTACTAGTAGTTTGTTTAACTTCAACGTCGATCGACCTTTGTCGTCGTCTTTCAGCGATTCGATGAATGTATTTAACAGAAAAAAATAAAGTTTTGTAAACATGAAAATCAAAGATAAATCTCAAACTAGAAGGCATTCTCATGTAAAATAGTTTATTGCATGCTAAAGTAACTATAGTAAGAATTTTTACTAGGTAAAATGTGACACTCTAAATTGGCTGCCAATAATAACTCGTTTCGTGCCAAAAATTCTCTGCAGTAATTGCGTCAATGTTAACAAACCGCGCACTTGTTTGGAAGAGAAAATCAGGGGCTACACGGCCAACGCCTAAATGAGTTGGTACACATGTACACAAGCGTAATTAGTTATTAATTCATACACTTGACAGAAAATATACATATATACAGAAATAACCACTGTGATATGTGCTGGCTAGATACCTCGCAGGAATCCTGAAATGAACTGAGAAAAATCCGAAAGGGAAAACTGTGTACAATTATGCCTTCCAGCTTTCCTTTGTTATACAGTGTCATTACATTTGAGAATTACTTGTTGCGGACTTAAAATGGAGGTGAAATTCATGACTGAAGGTGCAAAAATCTGAATAGTTTCGAAGTGTAGTTGGAACAGATATGTAGGCCTTGTTGCAGTAGGATTTTTCTGCGTCGCATGCATGTCCACGTTATACTATATAATTTCTCTTTCAGAATCTGAAAATTGTTATAATAATGGATGTATTAACAATGTTGCAAGTATATATCACATGCATTTTCATTTGAATGTCACAATGTTGTTTCTTACTCTTATAACGCCGAATAAGTACAATTCCAATTACTGTTCGCAAAGTAATTGGAACAAGTATCCTGTATGTTTCATTCGTTATTATACCAGAGAAAAAGCACAGAAAACATTCAAGTTTAATTTCGTTTATGCAATCGGGAACAACACGATACGTCGCAATTGCTGCGTGAAGCAAAACAATTTGCATTTAACTTGCACAAGTTGGTTGGCTGATAAATTAGACCATGCGGCAGCTACTGTATTTTGCTTAATGAATCGTGTCAATTAACATATAAGGCTAAACTGCTTACTGTATGTATACAAATGCACACTTTACTGCAACTGCATACATGCACTATAACTTACACAGTCGCATGCATGCTTTTGTATCGAAAGATTGTTCTGCTAAGTTATAATTACTTATAAATTTTGAATTCGGTGTCTACTTTCATTAAATTGTTAATCTCTATATGAATTGCCGCGCAATTGACTCGTTTCTGCAGAGTGAGATATTGTTTTGTTATGTTTGGGTTATAGTTAAGTTTTGTTGGTTAATTTCGTTTTATTACTTTAGTTTTCTGCTTGAAACCATCAAAAGCATTTCTTGATTTACATGGAGACTTTATTTTATTATATAGTCATGCTGCTGGCGATCTTGGCAAGCAAATGTCAAACATTTCCATGCAGATAAACCCGAACTAAAAATTGTTATACACTGCAAATTGAAATGCAAGAAAATTCATTTTGATTTCGTATACTTATATTGGCAGTTTACTTGATAATTTTTCTATACTTGTTATTCTGTGGATGGTCAGGAGGTGGCGTGCAAAGCGCAAATGTCGCATGCTGTTCTTGTTGAGTACACTTGGAAAAATCATCTCCCGAGATCTTGCATTTCTGCCAACGGCAAACTCATGGACCTGCATACTGAAATATGAGAACTTGCAACATTTTATTAAAAATGTGAGTGAAAATTGCATGAATATCACTGCTTGTTTCCATTTCCAATAGGCTTACATTGTGTCGCACTATACTGTATAGGCCTATGTACATTCCAATGCGATAAGGTGCTACAATATTGAGAATAACATTTTATGCAGCGTATAACCAAGGCATAATAACATATTGAAGCATCTTTAATTTGCAACGATGGTTAATTAAATTAAAGTTACAGTATAATAAATAATATTTAAAATATGGCACTATTAACCAAACCAAATTATTGCATATCCATGGCTGACCTGGTGCGCATTTTACAATACTTGTATATCATAGAGATTTTCCGTTTATTTTGCATTTCATAAATTTCTTGTATAACCTTTAAGACGACGTAATATTTCACGTGCTGTACAACGGCAAAACATTCAAAACGACAGCTGTCACCGTTTTTGACATATTCCATCGCACTTTGCCTCACCCTGTAGTAGTCTACACTGTGTCCCCCCAAAAACACATTTTTAGTTGTCAATAACCTCGCGAAAACTCTATATAGAAATTCACACCAAATTTGGTAACAATATATCTGAGTATATTTGAGATTTTTAGTAAAAAAATATCAGTTCAATCGATCAATAATATACTCATCGTTACCAATTTGGTGAATTTATATAAAAGTTTTCGCAAAGTTATTGACAACTAAAAATGTGGCCTTTTTGGGGGGACGCAGTATATAATATTCGTTTTGCAGTGTACTCGAGTATTGAATAAACTTGAGTTCAATTTTGTAATGGTGCGTGTATACAGATGCGCAGTTAAATTCAGTTTCTCTTTTTACCAAATGAAGTTCTTTGGCGATTTTATTATTAATTCGACGAATTAAACAGCCAGTTATTTGCATCTGCAGAAGTAATCAACATGAAATATGCTTGTTGTAAACTATGCCTGCTCCTTAATGCTATAAATAATTGAGTAATTTGTACTATTTTTTGCTTGTTTTAACTTTTAATGCATATGTTTGATCGAACTATACTATTCTTCTAATGTAAAGGCCTATTGATGTAGCCTCGGAATTGATGCGAAATTTAGTATCTTTTAGTCTGCATGTCTTAACAGTCACTGCAGAAAAGACTAACAATTAAAATGCGCCACAACAAAAAATTCCAATCAAGTCTCTGTAATACTCACAATGTAAACATTGTTTTGGAATTTTTTTCGCATTTCTTATTAGAGTATAAATACGCATATAAGATGTGCGCATGCGCATATACGTATAAGAGAACGTAATTAACGTGCTGTGAATATTATTAATCATCGTGTATTTTTTAAAATGTTAATTTCTTCGCGCAGAACTTGCCAATTATAACACTTGCATGTGTCATATGTCAAAAATAAATTGAAGTTATGCTTTAGAGCCAAAGTTTGCATCTGTTTTCTTTTATGTATGCCGATTTTTGGAGTGTAACATCTGCCAAGCATCCCTTTAATTCATGGAGTTAATTGCATTCGTCATTCACTATAGTTGTAATACTATACATATAATCAAATATATTTTTCTGCACTTCATTCTCACGTTCGGTGAAGTTTTTAACCGAAACGCGAGATCATACATGAATATGCAGTAGATGGTTATTTGTATGCATGTTTTAAATATAACTTATATGTATAGATTATGCGTAAAATTGTTATTAATTTAAATTTCTCTATAGTTATTTTATATTTAGGATTCGTTTACTTGTGTTGGGGAGTATATAAAATGTAATTTTGTCTAAATGAAAATCAAACTCGACATTTTATATAAATTTTTTAACTTGTTCAAAGTTTTCAATTAGTTTTATCCATTATGAAGAATTTGCAAAGAGCATAGAGTTTAAGATATCTCATTAAATCTATTATGAATTCTGAAAAGAGTTAACGACTATTAATTGTGAGACAATTGTAACTTATAGGAATTAAAAATTTGGCATCAATATATAGTTCACATGATTTTGATTGTTGTATAATGTTAGGTTTTTTGATCAACATGCATTTTCGAGGTAAAATGTTATGTATATATTTTAATTGTTAAATTGGCTTTTGTGTCCCTGTCCAGCAGTGTATCTAGCCAATGAATATTGTATACGAGCGATATTAGTATGAGCATGAGTACACATTTAAGGATTGCAATTAAACTGTATTCCTGTTCTTCTAGCAACTATCCAATCAACTTTTAAGTTATCATTTGTTTGAACTGCATAATAAATTGGCACAGCTTTTTTCCGAAATATACAAGCAATTATCATATGCAGTACAAATGTTATTCCGAGTACAAATTTAATTGTTAGCTTCGATTTCTCAAATATAACAAGCAATGTCATACATATGTTTTGGCGAATAAGTGATTGCAATAAAGCATGCAGCAGCAAATTAAGTATAAATGGAACATTTATTGCAAATAAACTTGTGTTTCATTGTTTCACTTAAAATGACAGACATTTGAGACAAACTGCCCATACTGAAATATTTTATTCCTATATGATAGTCAATTTTGCCGCATTAATTGAAATGCATGTATCTCTATAGAGAACATCATGTATAAGTAATTATACTAAATGCACCTGTGTACCCCAAAATGAAAAATGTTGCGTGGTCAGGTGAATAATAAAACTTCAGTGTATACCAGCCTCATTACCGCGCAAACGATGACTAATTTTGAAAAAAAAACAAGTAATGGATTGGTAACCGATCGAGTATAGAAAGTCGGCAGTGGCGGTTTCCATTATATTGCCGATAACCTTGATTGAGTATTTCAAGGTTATTAAAATTGTAATTTGTTATGACATGTTACAATATCATTTCGGCCTGCAATTTCAACTTTATCGTATCGAATGGATGAGGCACCGACCTGGATTTATTGTTAATATATAACTTTGAAAGGAATCCACGTTCGAGGTGCCTTCAGTCAAAGGGGATCTATAATTTGGCAAACGGTGAAATTGGTGGTTAAATATATAGGAGTAATCGCCATCTCAGTTTTGCTGCTGCTCCTAAATACTGACTTGACCACTCAACTTTACGCTCGGCTTCACCCTGCGTAATGTTTATATAGGCCTACACAAGAAATAGTTTAGGTTGAGATATCCAGGACCTGAGAAAAATTGCTGTAAACAGTCATATAATTTGCACAAAATTTAATAGACTGTGATAGTCGGTTTATCAAAATTTCTAGATTCGCGTGGTTTCATCACAGGCAATCCACAGAGTCAAAAAAATGTACTCGTTTTGTGCAGCTATAGGCTTACAATATTTTTTATCCAGCTAGTTGATTTAATTAATCTTAAGTTTAAAGTTTAAAGAAAACAAATTTTCTGGAAGTGATTTTTTTAAATATTCTCGAGATCTGCTAAATGGGAAATTAACGTTGAAACTTTGCCAACATGTGAAAGGGTCGCTCAATTAGCAGTATCCTGATTTTTATTATGTCGGCAACAGAACCCTACTCTATAACTCACAA
Organism: Glomeris maerens; assembly: GCA_023279145.1. Classification (NCBI taxonomy): domain Eukaryota; kingdom Metazoa; phylum Arthropoda; class Diplopoda; order Glomerida; family Glomeridae; genus Glomeris; species Glomeris maerens. The sequence goes on along the minus strand of WWPM01024649.1, from coordinate 22,652 downwards.
TTTTTTAAAGAAACATGAAAATCTTGGGATGTTGAATATATTTAAAGCTTTATTCTGGTGCACGACTTTTTATTGTCGGTTACCTTTGCAATTTAGTAGACCTACGTACACACCCTCAAGTGTAGTATAATTATCCCACGCAATGTGTGAAATTAAACTGCAGATTGGTCAGTGTACACATTTGATTCCAAAAATTGGGATTTTGTATACATTCTACACAGATGCTGCGCTTAATTACATTTTGTGCAGCGCACAGGAGCATTGTGGACTGATGAAATTCCTAGCGTAAATGAAACTCTAGCATATAGCTAGCTTACCTCACGACATCTGAAATATAAATGCGTCTTCACATAATATAAGAGCTAAATACGAAATTCAACTGCATCATTTCAAATAATCAATTGACATTTTAAATTCATGTGATAAATTGGGCGCTTTTTGTCTATGGATATGTTGCAATTTGATGAAGATCTCCAATGTGCATGTATTTATAGTACAAGCTTATACCCCCTGGAAATCCATTCCTGTTCTGTCATTGGTCTACCGACTTATTTATATTTAAAGCATTACAAATGTTTGGAGGATCTGTAGATGGCAGTGCTAATAGTGCGTTCTTGAAGTCTATTGAATAATATACTGTATTTGTCTTTTATATCAGTTGGTGTTCAAGAATAATGAAGTGCACAATATGACGTATTATCCGCATTGCAGCATTTCCGGATTTTTGTATGCAGCGCGGAACTTGTTTTCTGCACGTGTGCGAATAATTATTGTTAAATTTTGTAGTTTTCTGAAATACAGTGCGTAAGTTTGAGTAATATATTTGGGAATTTATTTGATACATACGTACGTGTTGGGCATGCAAAATGGTTAGTAAAATATTAATTCCGAATACAGAAATACTATATTTTTCGATTTTTATCTCCTTTTTATATTTATTTTCTTTTACATGTACTGAATGGTCTATCTGTTGCAAAGTGTCGCCCTTGCATTGTCTGCTTTACATATTTGTACGAATTAGCTTAAATTTAAATTTGTTTTAATTCAGTTGTTGATTTTTACATATTCTTTCTGCAATATGGGCATTGGTCAAGTCAATACATACAGCAATTGTTTTCTCATTATTAAATTATTATATCAGGGTTCCCAAAACATACATTTTTCATTTAGTATACGATATAGTAAGTCATATTTTCACCATTTAAAAATATCAGTTTAATAATTGGTCTGAACATAATAGTCAACTGTTTATAATATCCGTTCTGAATGCAGTTATGCAATTTTACCAATAATTTAGTATTTTATATTCTAAGAAATACACACGCACTTCATAATTGTTAATCAATTCCGTAAATTCTTATTTCTATAGTTGCAAAATGCTAGCAGATAAATAAAAACCACAAAAATCTTCGAGAAAACATGCATGCTTAAGTTATACATACTATTGCATTCTTTTATAGCATTATTGTTTGACTTCGAAGATTAATAACATAAAACATTGCTCAGATTAAGTGCGAGCTATAGCTGGTCTTCGACCCTTTCAAGATTGCTTCCTTTTTCTCCCTATACGTGTATACAATAAGCAATATTTCAAGAAGTTGGACAATTTCATATCACCGAAACCCGGAAGATTCATATATTGGATACACAGGCAAAATGACAGGCTGATAAACAACACTGCCCTGTCGTTGACTGGTTTTCATCTGCTCCAGAACTTGGTGCATGCACGTGGATGAAGGCAAAGGGGGGACGATGAAGGGTATAGCAAATATTCGCCCCCAACAAAAGATATATGGACACATTTAATGCGCTTACACACATACTATAAGCAATTCTCTGAGAAAATATACGATGCAACTGAATGTTTGTAACTGAGAAACACAGCAATGGCTGCCATGCTGCTATATTTGTACCACAGTATACAGGATATCGATCGATGGCTTCCTTTCATTCGTCTTTGGTTCTGGAAGTAGCCTTGAGGTGGAGCTCGAATGCAGACTGGTTTTCTCAACCCGTTCACTTAGGAATTCGGTGATGGCTGCCAAAGGAGGAGCTAAGAAGCAATTCAGAGGAACGCAGTTAGTCGGCTGGCCATAAAACTGCTGAATGTGAAATGGGCAAATGTTGGAGTTGCCCTGTAGCATCGTCGCTCTGAGCCAATCAGCAAGCTCCCCCAGTAATTGGAGCTATGCGAAGGCTTATGGAGTTTTCGAGAGAAACGTGAGCGATGGTATATATGGGGCTTAATTTATATTTCCAGTTACCCGCATTTCATGCATATCACATTTATCGTACGCACTTATTTACAACAAAAAAGAATCCCACCAACTTCACGGTTTACTTGGCAATTGCTTTTTATTCTGTGCTCACTTTAAAAATACCATTATGATGCATTCTGTATTGTATTTGTTCACTGTCCAATATTAAGACATGCAGGCACGAATATATGAAATACATCCTACTTTGATAGATTGATTAATGCAATTCTTCAGGAAATTTATGGCTGTTGCGTGAAGATAAGTATTTGCAGTATCTGAAATGTGTATTTTAGTTTGGCAGTAGCTGAGGATAACAATATGTTACACCTGTCATTACCGAGATTGGAATATATGATTGTGCATTATGCAATGAAGCAAATGTCAATTAAATCATGTTATTGCAGGCGAATATGTTTTAATACGCATGGCAATATTTTAACTATCCGTTTATTATAACTAATTTTGCATGAAAACAATCAATTTCATTGTTTTCGCATGCAATGCACGTACATATTTGAATATATCATGCGTGGAATATAGTTGAATATTAACGTGCAGATACTAAATAAGGAGAAATAATTGTAGATCATTTGTACTTGATCACAATCTTGATAAAACTGGGTGTTTCACTCGCTTCGGGACCCGGAGTATAAATTTATCACTTGCCGAATAGATAATACATAAATAGAATATTTCATCCAACGTTTTACATAAATTTTGCTATATTTATGGTACTGTACATAAACCATTGTGGTATCTTACCTTAAACAAAAATCTGTATCTATTTGTTTCATATTTACAATGATGTACTACTGTACGTCTAGCGCATGCGAGGCTCTAAAATACCATGTACAGATCGATGTATTTAAATTAGACCATATATTCTCCCTCCAATTTTTTTTTATTAGAATTTAATATTTCAGCTGGCAAGGGTATGGAGAATGAAGTGTATGCTTCTATCGTATTAATTAAATTTAATACGCACAAAACATTTGAATTACTCGAATAAAAATCCTATGCGTTATAGTATGATTATTATTAATAACAGTTTAGAATCGAATATAATGCCATGCTCGATGTTGTTTTTATTTTTTTGGAAAGAGCTCTCATTGGTCATGGCTATACGATGATCGAATAAATGTACCAATTGTTTTTATATTTATTTCTGCAAATACAGTTTACATATGGCAAAAATATATTTCAGTCTCATTTCGCAATTCATTTATGTTTTTATAGGAATGTTGCATAAAGTAATCAAAAAAAAATTGACTGAACATGATAAAGTGAAGCAGCGCTGGCCACTTGCTGTATAACTAACTATGTGCAGGCTTTCCAACAGAGCATCATTCCCTCTGATCTTTTGCAGAGCAATGTGGTGTAGAAGGGAAAGTATGCAGGGAAAGCTTACATCAAAATTGTTGACATACAGTATACCGATGAGCTGAAGCAATGTTATGCATGTTCACATGCAGGTAATGCAATGAATAATTTCTTTTATTGCTGTTCTACATTACGATTTTAATTTAATAAGCTGTGAATTTTTACCCTGCATATATCTTTAAAAGCGTTCCATAATGCGATCAATATATCTCGTACAAGAAATTCGTAATTAAAGGTCACATGTAATATGCCATAAGTTTGATTAAAGCATCTTCATATTTCACATGATGTACGCTGAAAATGTACATATACCCCAAACAATTTAGATCGATCGAATTGTTTAATCTCATTCACATTCCCCTTGGTAATTGCGTTCTAATACATTTGCACGCTCATGCAAATTAACAAGGCAATTGATATAAAAAATACACCTTCCCTATTTCCATTCCCATGGAATTTCTGATTTCTCGCAGCAACAGTATTTCTTCGATCCAGGCACTTACATAACTGCCTTTGCGAATTTCGCATCTACATGGAAAATTCCTGGTCCATTGGGGAGAATTTAATAAGAACCCCCTTTTGAAATTTCTCTATGCTAATTATAGACGAGTGAGAGAAGGACCAATTTTTTCAAGAGCGCCCATGTGGGTAATTGGACGTTGGATCAGAAACTTTAATGGTGCGCTCTAAATAATCCGTAATTTCGTTGCCGAATTTGAATTAGGCCCTTGTTACTGGTTTGTTTTTTGCAAAGAGTATAAAAGTGGGGTTTTTGCAGCACTTACCCTGAAATATCTACATTAGTCGATAATGGTTCAGTTTTTTAAAGTTACAATTCAGGCAACAATTATATTTTATCTCTGTATGTGTTATGATTATTTCTTTGCAAAATTGGATTTTATTTTAATAGTTTTATGATTAAATCTCAAATTTTGTAACTTTTTAGTTAAAGTTAGTCTTCAAATGAACTTATTCAATTTACTGAGCAAATCTACTGGTCATGTGTCGACGAATATTTGCTATCCCATGCATTGTTTTGCATTTGCGCATGCGTGGGAATCGATATAATTTAGATCATAGATTTTCTAAAAATCTTATATAGGGTTAAAGCAAACATTTTAATTAATGGATAGACCTACTATTGAACCTAATAAATAACAGTCGTTATCGAATAGATTTTCACCGAACTGGACATTGCATACTTTTTTCTGCTTGTGAAGAGGCGAAACTTAAAACAGCCTGAAAAATTGACTTCGTGACTTAAATTGCAAGCAGCTGAAGACATTTTTTGTCTTCTGTATCCCAGATCTTGCAAAGAGTGTCACTTGAATAAAAGTCAGCTATAGCTTTTTGCCGCATTGCATTACTAATTAAATGTGGAATTTCAGCTTTAATGCACTAATGTTTTTCATTCATCATCCATTATTATTTATATACATGCACTATCTTTCCGTTAATGCTAATTCAGGTTTTTGATTTTACTATAGTTCAATGGCACTGGCAGAATACATAGCATAGCTTTTGTATTTATACCTATAAACTTCGCAAATTCTTTACGTATTATACTTCATGCTTGCGATATGCATGCCTTAGCTGTATATACGCAATACTTATTATTTTATTAATAAAATTTCCTTCTCAGAAAATGTTTGAAAATTGTGATTTCCATGTTTAAAATGCGTGCATAATAATTGAATTGTAAAACGTTTGCGTGCATATATTCTTGATATGTAAGAGAATTTGTCTGTCATAAAATGTTCATGGTGTGCCTGTCACGCATGCATATGGAGGTCATGGGTTTTTTGGTCGAAGCTGTATAGTGTCCTTTTCTTTCCTTTTCCGTACCTCTTTGCTGTTACTGCACATGTTACTTCGCTGGTATACATACAGCAACCGTTGTCTGTCATGCAGGCCTTTAGAAAGGCACTTAACGGTGCCCTGATTCCAACATGTCTCCCTGCAGGTCTTGTGAGCAAAAAGTAGGTTATGTTAACTTGCAGTTTATATTTTGTGTGTACATATAAGTATATCAGTCGAAATATAATTAAAGCGCATGTAGACCTTTGCATATAGTTTGCTGATCAGTTTCGCAATATTTTTTATAATCGGCTTATCGATACAAAAAAGTAAGCTTATTGAAGTATCTTTAAAATCTCTTGAATGATACAAGTCTTAATAATGGCATGATTATAATCTTAATTTATATGCAGCAAATTATTATTCCCGTGATTATTAATGGCACGTTTCTGCATCATAAAATTAATTCTCATGCATGAGAATGGAAAAAATAATTTTAGAAATCCATAGGATAACAAAGACTAATATGTAGCTATATATAGGCCTAGATTTTAGAATGTACATACGTCATATTGCATTGATGCTGGTGAAATTTTGCAAGTTATTATATACATAATCAATATAGCTGTATTTTCATTTGCATAGTCATGCAATTTACCTGTTAATATGTAAGCGTATGTGTTCTTAAAATAATTAAGGTTTGAGGTCGATGTATAAGCGTAAATTGCGGTTTCCCAGTATAATATTTATGAAATGTTTACATGTTTACATTTACATGTGTATTTGCAGGTAAAACATAGCATAACATTGCACAAAAACATAAGCTGAGAAATTAAACTGCGGAAGTAGTCCCTTGCTAATTATGCGTATATGTTATCAATGTTGCACTGTTACTTGAATTGCATTGTGACCTGTATATGCAGGATTAACATATTTTCATATACGTGCATGCTTGGAGAAATAGTTGCCAATGGGAGGAATTGAAATTTTTAATTGCACAGTAATAGACAGTAATAATCAACAAAATTAAAATGGATGAGCGAGTGAAGTACGAATGGATGGAAATAATTTTTTTTTGAAAATTAAAATATATGCAATGAATTGGTCTATTCATGGTGCGTGTTAAATAGGCTTACAAATTCCAAATGGGTATAAATGAAACTATCTAACAAATATCATACTGTATGTAACCTATAGATGTTATAATTAATTTTTTCTGCTTAAAAATTCGTGGAAAAACTTGTTGTAATTAACATTATCAATTTCTCGTTCGAATTTTAATAGGTGCCTATATGCCTGTTAAATGGTGTCGTTTTTCATAAATTTCTAACAATATTTTATGGAAATTACAAATGGGGTTTGCTTGATCAGGTATCAAGTCGAGTAGGGTAACTAAGCCTACATATAGGCCTTGTATACGTATGTCCACAGATGTAATTTTGTGGATTCGATATAAACACATATGCGAGTAATAAAGTAAACTATTGTTGTTGCTGCATCCTCACTATATATACTCCATAAGCTCTAAAATTGCAAATTAATAATCAGATGCGCAAATGCGCCATGAGCGATTTGAAATTAATGTATCCCATGTTAGATTTTAATTTGAGGAAGTCTGTTTTCAAAGATATTAAAGAATTATTCCGATGGAAAGTAACCTGTTCATACATAATAGGCCTATACATGGCATATTAAGAATATGCGGCCCGGGTGCACATGGTTGTAAAGTATAGTTGCATAATAACTGATTCCATATCTGAATTTCAATTTCAAACATAATTAACACATTAATAAATTCTGTTATAATTTCTATGTGAAAAACTGCTGTAATTCTTCCCATGCAAATAAGGCATTTTTCGTTTAAATTAAAATAGCTTTGGAATGTTAAGTTGTTTGGCTTCAAGTTGTTCGTCCACGCTTGTGATTGGCAATTAACTATAACCTAATTACTTATAGTATATGTTACTCTGCGTGAACAACTTTACGATATTCGTAATAACAATGTCGCAAGCTCCCTCGAACTGGATGGTTTTGCTGAGACTCCAGTTAACAAGCAAACTCCAGATGAATGATAAAATGAACTGTCAGTGAATTATGTCCGGAATTAGTTAGTCATAGCTTATAATTCGATGCTTCGGAACATTGATTCTAAAATTTGTTTGTACCTTTCATGAATGCACGTGTCCTATATTCCTTTTTAATAGCATATATACATGTGTTCTTGAATGTCTGGTAGATTACGCTTGGAAAACACAAATTACTACTTTAATTTGCCCTAAAGAACAATATCTAATGGAGAAAGCATTGTAAGCTTGCATGCAGTCCAACCCATGGGTCCTCTTCTGTCAATCCAATGTCTTGGAAATGGCATCAAGCCAGTCATGGACACACTGTAATTCCCATGGTGTGCATGTGTATAGATGAAAGATCGATTTGAACCTTTCATTGCATTTTCCTGTAAGGCTATAGGAAACTTAGTCTCACACTAAAATAACAGTATGTGATATATGCAATGACATGAGAGCTACTTGAATGTAATTATATTATTTAAAAAGATTGGACGGCTAGCCCGAGTCGAAATTTGAATTCTGTTTTGATTCTTGTAATTCTGTTTTGATTATATTTTGATTCTTGTGATTGCCGTGAACCTATTTTGATGCTGTTAATTCTTTCTAACACCTATTTTGATGCTGTTAATTCTTTCTAGCACCTATTTTGATATTGAAGCCTCTGGTGTCCCTAAAACGGAAGTAACTCAGGTTTCCAGCATCAAACCAGAATCTTGGAATATATTAGGAGCATACAGAACTCAGATTCCATTTTACCTCCGGTGTCCCTAAAATTTAGGGCTTTCAGATCTAAAATGGATTTTTAATTTCGACTCGGGCTGTTGATTGCGATAATTGCAGTTCACTGCAATGTTCCACTTACCATATAAAATTTTGCAGTTCATTTCAGTGCGGACTGAGTTAAATTTCTGAGTGCTATTTGCAATATCCTATACCAAATTGTAAAAGAAATGAATGCGCATTATTTGACAGAATGTTGCTTGAAAATGGAACTTTGCGAACTTTTGCATACAATTCTATTTGCATGTTAGTGGTATTTCTGAAAAAAATTAGTCACATATTCGAAATCATAATTCAGATATTTTATATGTAGAAAATGAATGAACCTTTTGCTTCAGTAATCGTATTTGGCCGTGGGCTGAACGTTTTCTGACCTATAATTATGTTTCTTACACTAAATTCTGAATTGCAGTCCTGCGCTGTATGCATTCGACAGTCAAAAATTCCCATGGGAATGTTTAACCATTGTGTATACATATTACTTAATTCTTATTCAGCAATCGGATATTGATTTTAATTGATTATGGTCGAGCTCATGAAGGTTATCTTTAAGATTTCAGATTGGCAACTAAAAGTTATAGATTTGCCATAAACGTCTTTCCATATTATTGAAATTTCAAACGTCTTTTATTGGATAATGAAGGAACTTAGTTTAGACAGTATTATTAATTCCGGTTAACCGCTTGAGCAATTTGTTCAATTTATCTGAAATGTTTGAGCAAATATCCTTCGGTTAACTAATTTTATTCATGGACCAGTTTGGTGCAGAACATAAAAATAGCTAAATGTAAATTCAAATACTTCGCGAATATGTATGTTCTTTTACCCGAACGACCACAAGGATTGAATCCAGATGGCCCCATTAACTGTTTATAACATGCATCTTCAATTATTGGATTGCAACATAAGAGGTTTTTTGCAACATGTATATGCATGTGAAACTTCATTGAATTACAGAAGGCTTGACAAAACAAATGCATATCTGGTTTTGCTGCAGCGAATTGTACGTCAACCTATCAGACCAAGATCTCAGTCCGGAACTGTGTTCAAGAACAATTTTCATACATTCTAGCTTGCTATTTTTTCCAAATTTAGATACCTCAATATCTATGCAGTATTAATTGGATATCAGAAAATGTTATACCGGGAAAGCTAGAGAATCATAGTTAATTATTTCAGTTAACCCCTTCACTGCTGATTAATGGATCGAATGCCAAAAATTAATTCCTTTGGCAGATTTCTATGTACTACAGTGAGCGGTGTTAAGTACATTTACAAATAAACAACTTATTTTAAGAAAATTAATAAATTCAATGGCTATCTCCTTAGCACTTGTATGTTATCTTGTGTGATTACCTTCATAATTATAAAATGGAAATGAATGAAATCGTATATTCTGGTGATAATTCCTCTTATTTTAAATTGTAGTCCAAGAACCTTTTTCTTGCTCATTTCCATTGAGATAATCATTGTATCAGACAGCATCACATTCAGCCTGAACACCATGGTGTCCAGTAGTTTGTACAAGTATTTCACTTAGCCGTTTTACATGTTAATACATAAACGTACGTATTTGGAGGGAGCTCACAATGAATAATACAATTAACTCTAATTATAATTGATTTTATTTGTGTCGGTATAATTTATTAAAAATTTACTTTTCTGGTTTTCCAAATATGATACTAAATACCCAATAAGATACGTGACTTATGTTCTTGTATTGTTTAATATTATGCCGGTAATTAATCGGTATACCACAAATTGCAAGTAGCCCCTATGTAACCTTATGGGCCCACATGAATTCAGATAACATTATTGTTGATGGTGTTACTCACGTTTTGGAACAGTGGCAATTCAGACGTGAATATTCACAGTAACGCACACTTAGCTCTGCATGTTGGTAGGTATATACCATGTGCCTGAGTGTGTTCAAAGTTTGGCTCGTTGACAGCTAACCTCGATCGCCCATAAAATTTTATTACTACCTCTCTCTCTCTCTCATACAGGACCATGCTAATAGCAGACGGGTTAGCTAGCAGTTCAATGAAAGAGTTGCATGGCTACGTTTGTTTTTATTCTTTGGAAAATAACTCTTGGCTCCACGGGATGATATGGGTACCAGTGTGGGTCTGCGTCGTGTGCAAGGGGTCAAGAGACCCATTTGCTAGGGTGACCCAAATTTGCTTTTTGTTGCTAGGTCTTAGCCACAGGCCACAGCAGTTTAACTTTTTCTTATAACATTTCAACGCTTTACTGCAGTTCGTTGTAAATGTTGCGATGTTATCATTTAGTTGGGGCCTGGAAATAACTACATATACAGTATACTATCATTGTTTGCAATCTCATAATACAAAGTTGCATATTACTTTTAGTAATGCAAAAATTTCATGCAACGCCCCAAGATGTAATTGCGTTTTCCTACTGCATCATGACAAAAAAAACGACATTGCATTCATTTCAGGGGAAAAGGATTGAAATGTAGACATCTTATATTTTTATCACGTCTCTTTATTTTTTATTAAAAAATTACGGAATGGAAAATTTTATTTGAAAGGCATGGACTGCATGAGTAGAAACAACGAAGCCATCAATAGGTGGCGTTGAGCAACGAAAAATTGTGACAATGTGACTTATAAACTGATAATATCGAAGTGTATAAACAATATTGTGATTAATACAGCATATAGAATGAGTGTTAAGCACAGCATACATTATTGGCATGTTACTTAAGCAATGTAAATATTTGAAGCGAGATGCTTCTCAGTTTGAAGTTTTACCGAGCTGCATGACATTGAAGTTTTTCAACAGCGGAAATGCAATTTTTCACTGTTTATGTATGAGTGTATTGCAGCCGCGTGCAAGCATGACGTGAATTCTTAATTCATGAAGTGGGAAAAATATTGTTTTGATTAAATGAGGAAAACTTTGCAGACAAAACTCGTTACATTTCTATTTTTCAACAGTATAAATAATGTGTTGTCTAGCTGAGCTTGCATGTGAAAAAGACAAATATGAATAGCTGTGCGCATTGCAGCCAGAATAGTAAACATGATGCATGGAACTTAAACTGATGAATATACGTATACAGTAGTTTGTATATAAAATATTATATGTGCGTTTCAGGTAAAGCATATACTCGCATAAATTCAGGGTTTTAAAAATGGTGCTGTGTACATTATCCTTGTTTTGGAAAATTTCATCTTTCAAATTAATACAACATGTACAACTCTGATTGGGTTATTATGCTGGTGCGACGGAGTTTCCTTGATCAGCTTCGTTGAATGGGTCCATAGATATTTTTTCCCAATACAGGCCGGGTGACGTACAGTCTTGGGTTGGGCACATGGTGAACGAATTGGTGTGACCCTCTTTCCTCTCCCTTACCTTGGTCTTTTACCGCGCAAATACTCACAGGCAGACTGTTGTCCTATGTAACTTTTATGTATTTATGATGCATGTGCACAATCGTCCAAATTCAGGACCAGATGTGACATGGGGTAAAGCCGTTACAATTTTGCTAAAAAAAATTTCCTTGAGAGTCAAAGAATCAAGATATTTATTGCATTTGAATGATACTCCCAGGTGCAATTTGCAAGAAATCATTGTTCTGACTTTTCTCTTATATCTTATACCCTGTTTATATAGACAATTTAGTTGACAACTAAGTGGTTAGTTGCCATTAAGTTTCAGCTCATGTAAACGCACACAACTACTTAATTGTCAACTAAACCGATAGTTGTCAACTATTTTATTTGAGTTTCCTAAACTCAACTAGGATCGATAATATCGCGATAGTATTTTTTATCGATATGTTACAAATGGTTTCGGTTTGTAGCCTTCTTCCTGTATGGTGGCCATTTTGAGTGATATCGTTGCATTTGCTACATATCGATAATTCTACATTTAAATCGATTGCATTTGGCCAAAACTATTAATTGTGTCTGAACAGCATTCATTTCCTTTCTTTTCAATTAATTTAGTTGCCTATTTCCAAGTTGTCTGCAAAGTTAATTGACAAGTAAGCATGTGCAAATAGAGTATTATACCCCGTTCACACATAGAATTTAGTTGCCAACTATAAGGCATTCAACATTTGTTTGGAAACATAGGCGTGGCCTAAGAAAGCATGATTGGTTGGAATTTGTAGTGACAAAGTGGGCTGTCCTAGGTAGGTAAGCTAGTTGCTCCACCCACTTTATAGCAGCCAATGAAATGCAAGTGTAACCGGTCGCCATCTTTCCAAACAAATGTTGAATGCCTTATAAATGGTTAGAGGCCGTTAAGCTTAAGCAGGTGTGAACGCACACAGTTACGTAATTAATAACTAAAGTGGTAGTTGGCAACTATCTTAACCGAGTTCTCAAAACTATATTAGTGAGTTCAGCTGTGCATTTTGGGATTGAAAAGAAATCGATAGTTCGATACTCATCTCTATATCGATAGTTCTCTTCCTGCAGCTTGCTCCAAAATTAAGATATAATGAACTTTATAGGTCATTAATAAATGTAGTACCTTTAACAAAAGCTCCCACTATTTCCACTTGCAAAATTATGTTGTGTAACCAAAACATCGTAATTCGTCGAAATCTGATGAGGCAGCCATTTTCTTCGCAGTAACAAGCACCCAAACATGACGTCATAATTGTGAACAGGATAATGTGTGTGAACGCAACTTCGTACAATTTGCTTCTCGATTATTTTAAGGAGTAATAAGTTAGTGTCTACTAAGTTAATAGCCATTAGCGCATGCGTGAACATGGTATAAGCCTGATTACTATAACCTTGAAATAAGCCCACGTTCGTTGTAGCCTTTGAATATCACTTCTGGTGGTAATGGAGCAAAAATAAGACAACCAGCGTTTAAACATCGAAAATACTATATAAGTCTTTCCGAACACAATTTCCTCATCAACGTAATCATAAAACCTGCATATCTATGTTCGAACTTCCAAAGTGAATACATTAATAGCAAATTAATAGCAAATTCACTTACTGAATTTTATGCAAACCTTTTTTGTGATTTCACATATTTGCAATAAGCTTATTATAGGATTGGACTTCGCAATGGAAACCAATTTAGATATTTTAAGCTGGCATCTTAAGACTGAATTTTTGCATCAACAATTTGCAATGCTCTGATTTGGAAATTTTCATGCTGATATTGTTAGGTGTATCCAGGTAATAAAAATATGGCATGCAGCACTATATCTTTCGCTTTAAAAAATATTTTAGTTATTCATTTTACGGTAGTTAGTTTTGTAGGAAATGATATTCAACTTTCCATGTTCGCTATAACCACGGTCTCCACAGCTATGCAGCTTGCCAGATTACATTGAACTTGGTGTGCTTTACAGGGTGTTCCAGCGAAAGTGAGCAGCTGATTGCTGGCATATTATTTTAAATACTTGGGAAGACAAATTCAATTGGTAACTGAACAGTAAGTCAGCCAATTGAAATGTTGATGTCTATAAGAATGACTCTTTGAAAGTAATTGGAATTGTATCAGTTGTAATACCCATAGTTCTAATTTGACTGATGTACGAAACCTCTGATTAGTACTAAAATGTTTCGGAAAGCCAAGGATATAATCTCCCATTCTACATTATTGCATAAATTCTGTTGCAAACTTCAAGTCATTTTATTAATTTATAACAAATCTTGTTATGGAACATGCTGATCGTCATCACATGCGATTTGCAAAAGCTACAGAGAAAATGGTACTCGTTTTTATGCCGATGTCATGTTGAGACGTTCAGCGCACAGAATGCCCCAAATATAGCGTTCCATGATTTAAAATACTTTATCTGCAGCATTATTTAATAATATTTATTTAAATTTCACTACATCAAAGCTCAAACATTATAATTTCACCTGAAAAATTGTATGAAATTTATAAACTTTACACATAATTATAAATTTCAATATGGCATTCTCCATTTTCATTGATCTGATGCAAACGTTCACGATATTCAAGCAATATTTTTTCCATTTCAATGGTTATTTTGTCAAATGCGTTTCTGATTCTTTATTTTAAGTCATCGATATTAAGTGAATGTGTTGTGTAGACCTCGGACTTTTATCAAGTTTCTTTGAACCATAATGTTGCTCTCATCCATTCATACCGTGATGCGGTTTCAGCTTTTTATTCAAAGTAGAATACCTCATATGATAAATCAATTGCAAATTTTAGGTGAAGATAATGTTGCTAAGTTGCAGCCGATTTGGTCAATTAACACTAAAATTATCGCTTTCTTTCCGTTTTTTTGCATATGCATGAACTAGGCCCGGATTGAAACTGTGGTCATTCACCGAAATCCACTTTTTCTGTTGCAAACTATCTGTGTGCGGTTGTGAACATTTTGAAGTTTTGTAATGCACGTATTATTAGGTAGATACATAATGAAATATAGCACACTAGCTGTATGCTTGGCAAATTGCAAACTTCCAGTGTTAGTGCTTTCGTATATTTTATTAGAAATATTCAAGTAATAATCACTCCCAATTTTGAAATGACAATTTGCTCGTATGAATTGTAATGCATTGATGTGAAACTTGTACACACCGTATTCTAAAGCATTAATTTTGTAATTTGCATAAAATATCGATGTTTTCGCGACAACATTTATACTTATGTAGAATTTGAAAAATGATTTATTTACAGAATAGGTGTTTCTGAAGAAATGCAGCCACATTTAAAATTTGAATATATTTATTTTCGCTTGTGCAATTTACATTAAGAAAGATTTTTGCAGTGTTAACTGTGATTTCAATTTTTTTGCGTATTTTCATATGCAGAACAATTTATTTCGTTGTTGATACATGAATACTTGTGTTGTTGCCAGTAGCCTTCAATCCATATACCTTGATCCTTGGATGCGAGTTCGTGTTATCTCCTTTTAATACACAAGAGTTACACTATTTTCCATACAAAATTGATTATGGGAAATGTTACAATTTACCATTGTAATTCTTTTATCCATTTTCCTGAAGTGGGGGAAGAGTGAGCATTTTTTTATTTAAATTTTGTAGAAAAAATTGTTTAAGTACTAACTTGACACATTCAGGTATTTGCATTTTTGGAATTTCCATACACATAGAAAACCAGTTTTGGGGCTCACTTCTCCAAACTGCCCCATAGCTCTAGTTTCCATTCAAACAAAGATGGCGCATTTCTCCAGCGCAAATATGAAGAGGTACATTTGAATTTCTTCCTAAAACACACAGCTATACATCGACTTGTATTAATTAATTTAACAATACATCTTGCCATATACGTATGTAGTACATAATATTTTTGTTCCAATATTTGGCATTATACATGTATTTTGCGCACGTGTTGTGCTTCACATTTCTGCTTTCATTAATGCTCTTTGTGTTCGCCATAAATAACTCAAGAGGTTTTAATAGGTTGAAACACTGGAGCCTCGAATATTTTCTGTAATGGCGTCGTCGGATATCGGACGAGCAGGAAAGGGGATAAAAGGGAAAGGGCAGAAAGGAAAAAGAGGGATAATGCTTTCGCTTCTCCCCCCATCTGCTCCTCTAAGTCCCACCTCTGCATTTCCCCTCTCTCTTTTTTCAGGGCCACGTCTATAGGACGCTTTGGATTCCTGCGGGCGGGGCCAGAGCTTCATGGTTGGTGTGCTTCACCCCAGCTTCACCCTATGAAGGGAACTGCTCCTTTTAGGGGGTCGAACCCCTGAGCGAGTCGTTGAACGGCACAGACCCTGAACCCATCGTGGATGGTTCTACAAGCCAGAGAGCTTCTCAATGGACACATCTCAGTTGGAAATAGAAAATAGCGCATACTGGCTTATGTATGTACATGGAGCTCGTTGCCTATGGACAGACTCTTCTGGCAACAAACAAAGGTTAGGCCTAACGAGCACGTGGACAAAATGGCCGCCGTCTTGCACCGATGCCCGAGGTAAGAAGCTTCTTCAGCTTTCTATTTGTGCTGTGAGTGTCGATAGGTACTTGGAATCCGACCAATAGCAGTATTCTGCTGGGGGTAAGCAGTAGGAGGAGCCAAGTCGGCTTGTTGGGCGGGAACGAGGGATGTGTCAGTAGGAAATCCCGCCCAAAACAAAATGGCCGCGCTTTTTGTCGCCCAATCACATTGAACTTGCATGAATTTCTCACATTTCGCGTTTTAATATGTTAAAATACAACATTTGTCATTTGTTTTACAAGTTAAAATAATTACATACGATACATACGACACTGCATATATTTTTTGACCTTTTCGTCAATCATGAAACCATTTCCCTTCTTTGGTGGCTGATGCAGGTGCAAGATGACCGTTGATGATGAGGTCGATGTAGTAGGGCCTCCTGTTACGTATACTGAAGGTATACCGGAAGTTTTACGCGCTCAGGATACATTCAGTATACGTCCAGGGGGTTTTACATATTCAACGATGTGTGGCACCACAGACACGGTTCCTACAAGGCGATTGGTGTTCATCATCTTTGTTCCTGGTGATGTCCTGTCCAACTCCATTGTTTTTCATTGTGCTTGCAACGTGACTATTTGATGTCGTAACTATGAAAGATAACGAAAAAAGTTGGTCACTTATATCGTTTAAAAAAAGCGAATCAAGGCTCGTGTTTATAATCCATTGTTACTTGAATTTGATTGTGGGGAAAGTGCAATTGCTTAATTTTATCTCGTTCCGAGTTCCATTATAATTAAATTAATGTGATTTTGACACATGATATGTGACAACGTTCCTTATAATTGATTTCTTCAAAGTTTTTCAAGATTTAATTTTGAACGATTTATTTTAAAATTAATACGCAAGCTATTTTCTAAAATTAAATTACTTTTCTTGAATAATATAACTCAATTAATATAACAATATTTGCGAACTAATATTTTATATTACTGCTTTTTTAAATGCGTCTTAGCGCTGTGGAAATTGATTTATAAATGAGCATTGTGTTTTGAACACATGCGATAGTAATATGCATACTTTTACCCCATTTTAAGTGGTCAGTCAATTTTTTTAAGAAGAGGGGTTGCAAAAGAAATGTGCCAATTGAGATATGTGGCAGTCACTTGACCAGTGCTGGACGCACATGCAATAAAACAATAAAACAAACCCAGTGGACGGTTGCGTTTTACAACTTCAACCCGAAGAGAGGTTCCAACTGAGAGGGAAACAAGGAATTCTTTTCAGTTTGAAAAGTAAAGCGATAGCATCTGTCCACCATTGAGTTTGTTGGAACTGCCGCCGCTTTACTTTAACTTCTTCGTCTCTAGTTGCAAAAAAGGGGAGAAGGAAACAGTTTTACGACATGGTGACGAACTTGCAGCATTGTTAGTCATTCAGCAGAGCCAAATAGTCATGCCCAGATTGAAGCTGGTCATAAAAATTACATGGCCTACAATGGACGGCTGGCCTCACAAATACAGAAGCACGTATGTAATGAAAATAATTAATGAGTATCATTACATTGTAAACGGTCAGATTAAGCTGGTATCTCGTCTTTTACGCAACGGCTTCAACATGTTAACATATATACGAGCTGGAACTAGTGTTTTTGCATGCATATTTTCTTGTGTATGAAGCTTGTAAAAAGCCTTGCGAGTGTAAATTATTGCATTTGCTGCTAAATTTAATTCTGATATTTTTATTTAATATTGTAATTATTTTTATATTATACATTTTTGTTGATGTTACAAACAGAGTAATTTTACACTCATTTTAAGTTTAGTGAAGTAGTACAAATAAATATTACTCATTAAGAAAATAAGATACTATTGTTTATATCCCAAAATTCGCATTTTAATAAGAAATTTACATAAGCCTACCTTGCAAAAAAAATGCCTAAATCTCTTATAATTAATGTTCATTGGGATATATTTAGCTCAGGAAAACTTCTGAATGAAGATTAAAGCAGGATATCGTTGTGCATCTCCATTATTCTTTGGTTAGAGAGAAAAGTTAATGTTTACACTTCCACAACTCTTGCAATAACATGAAAATGTTTTGCTTTTATACTTACAATTACCAGTTACCACACTTTTTTGGTGTTATATTGTAGAATTAGAGCAAAGAGCTGTGCAGAACGGTGCAAAAGTAAGCGCACTATTTTTCGTGTCGGTCATATAGGTTTACACAGACAAAGATGGCGATGGTTTTTGTTGAACGCCGACTCCATGCCAGTTGTGCCATGTAGCCAGAAAATGAAATGACAACTGAACAGAGCATGCAGTTTGTTGCAAATTTCAGCTCATGGAGCATTTAATGTGAGAAAAAACTTGATAATATGGCGCAAGATGTGCAAAGAATTTGTTCTCACCTCGGCATGTGGACTAGACTTGAGCTGTTTACATGGGCTGAAATTGAGTTGGTGCTGCAATTGACTCTGTGCAAAACAGTTGGGGGTGATGTCCACCTTGGTGGAGTACATGTGCAGAAGGGCCGAGCTAGAACCTGAAGCTTGAATGGAAATTTGTAAACTGATAAAGTGGCTGTGAGAGGAGCTTGGCTATAGAAGAGATGGAAAGTGGAAGCTAGGCTGTTGGGTTCAGTAGGTGCTTGCTGTGTGTGCTGCACTGCGGACTAAGAGCGATCAATAGCAGCGAGTTTGTGCAGAGGCCAAGCCGAGCTGCGGTTGGTTGCGCCGCCTGTCGCCATCAGTCATCAAGTCTCTCTCACTCTCTAGCCTAGCTGCATTGCATTTTCTTTCTGAACGAACAAGAATCTTTGCTTGCTTCCTTGCTTACTTTCAAATTCCCAACTTGCCTAACCCGGCCACCTCCTTCACTGCCTCCATCCCACTATACTCCTCTCATATACAGCTCTTGTTTGCATTGCGTTGCATCCTCCTCCTCTTCCTCCTCATCCTCATCTCATGAAATCTCCCAAGACCCAGATAAACAAAATACAATTACACGCAGAATCTCGATTATCCGAATAGGTAATGTCTTTCAAACTCCTTTGCTCTAACTCCCTGTGCAATGCAGATGAGAAATTGTAGCCTATGTATATGTGGGGATAATTTGAAGCGAAGTTTTGGGAGGGAGTGGGGGCATTTAATTGCATCTCAGATTGCATTTATCATTCTTTATATTTGTCCCCGTTTTTCTTCAGCTGCTTTCGTAACGAAAATGTAGCTGGCAGCCAAAAGCGGTTGGGTAATAAGAAAATTCATTTGTTTTTTCTCCCCCAAATTACTTGGGGATAAACTGTGTATGAAGAACATAAACATTTCAAGAACAATTAATATCTGGGTGTTGAGTCGCATTGCAGAGCAGATAATAAATTAATACGTGTACATGTTAGCTGTTTTGAGGCGCAATTTTTGCGCAATTTGGCTGCTGGAACATATTAAATTCGCTTTGAATTCTTAAAAGGGGCATTGAAAATATACGTACAGCATATTTTGAAGTTATGATCCCAATATGCTCACGAAAATTGGTCGGAAGGAATCATAAATTGTTAAGCTTGTTCGAGCAAATTTCATATTACATGATTTTTGGAGCTAAATGTTACTTAATTACTAATATAACACCTCTTAAAAGTTTATGCATTTTGAAATATGTATTCTCAATTTTACAATATAAAAATGGTTGGAAAATTAAATTGCAGTTATATTTATGTAGCTTTTCCTTTCTCTATTGCAAATACATATGAATACAGAATAGGATTCAGTACTGCACTGCGGAAAAGCATTTTAATTATGGAAACTATTAATTGTATGTGTGTGATGTAGGCTACAATTCATAAATTTCTGGCTGCCAATAACATTGCGGAAAACATTGATGTCTGATGATTAATTTTACATGCAGTTGATATATACTGTTCATAATGTTATAAACGTTACATAAATTTGACTGAAATAAACAATTAAAATAACTATAGGATTAGCATTGTAGCTGTATATTACTTTTGTTGAACATCAGTTTGACCATCTCTCCTCAGAATGACCCCTTGTTTTTAGGATCTTACCGGCACTACGAAAATGGCTTTTATGGGCGTTGCTTTGTTGGCTTTCATTTAATGTTACCCAGGCCTCTGCTATCCCTAAATTCCTCGGGATTCTTAGCTTTTCTTTTCAACGCACTAGTACATGCACATTGTGAAGGGAGACTTGCCAACATTTCAACCTTGCGGATCTGTTCTACTTTCAGAATATACCTTCAAGTGGTGCACATGGAATGGGTATGTGCATAGGGTTTTGTTGTGGTTGAATGCTCCAACTTGGCAAACTTCCATTGATATATTTTTTCCAGATCCTATACGTATGCTCCGATTCCCACATGCAATTTCTACACGATCCATTAAGTAATTTTCTACTGGGGAGGGTAAAAACATTACCAACGATATCCTCCCTCTTCTCTTCAAATGATCTCTACAAAAGCATTCAAGCAAACGTACAAGTGGTTATTTGATTTTTTTATTTCTCGCCATATGCGAGGGCAAGTGGTTTACAGTTTTTGCAGTAAAAATCTAACATTTTCTGTTTATATATTATTGGCATGTGGAAACTCTGAACTACAAAAAATACAAAGTAGTGTCAATTATTCATTCTTACTAGTATATTTAACTATTTTACAGTTAGGCAGACAACTTTAAAATTTATATTGTTTATTGTATTCCCATAATTAATTGCACCGAGTTTTTTTTTGATTAGCCAAAGAAAGGATTAAAATTGAAATTTTTATATTGCACTGACTTGTACCAGTTATAAAAGCACTTCAACGAATATGAACAAAGTGTAAGTATATACATTATTTCGAAACTATTTTTTAAAATGTAGGCCTTCATATTTCGAGCTGTAACTTTCCCCTTTCCATTCAGGATGACCTGCTGCGCTCTACGACTGCTGAATGCCAATACAAGCCAAGTTGCAACAACCATCTTTTTCCTACAGCACGTGACCACAGTATGAAATGAACCATTGCATCATGGCACATTCGTGGTACACGTATGATATTACCTTTTATCTGCGAGTGATGTATGCAGATACCCTATCCTATTATGTAGTCAATTCTTGGCTATATACATTTCAAATGATGTTGGAGTTGTGTGACAAATTTGAATGACCCTTATTCGTTCAAATTCTTTCCATCCACGTGATCGGGCTATGTATGTATATATGAGATCCGTAAGTATTTTGCTGTAAAACTTGAGATAAAGGCTTGCTACATTTTGACGTAACAGCCATGTTGTTTATGGCTAGAATATATTGTCGAGGGAGAAATGTGGGGGCGGCAGAAGCTGAATTTGTTAGCAAAGAAATGAAAGCTAGCTAGGAAAAAAAGTAATGTGGAGGTGGATTTGCGCTTGCGCACTTGCAAGGCACCTCCAATGAGTTGGGTGGCCTTTTGCTATTGGAGATTTGGTCGTTGAAAGTGGCATCTCTCACGTGCTGATACTTGGAGTAGTCCACACCCCAGGCTTAAAGATATCGACTCTGAGCACTTTTCATCTTAGACGAGATTATCACTGGCAAGAAAATACAAGGCTGGCCAATCACCGAGCTGCATGCGCATAGACCTCTTTAATTCATTATCATATACGAGTGGAAAGCATGTTAGGCTCAAAGTATATAAATTGCAATTCCTATCCATTAAACAAGCGAATAAATAACATTTGCGCAGATTGAGGTGCGTGCTCGCATTAATACATATGGAAAAATAGAGAAAGCGCTCCCTCCTGTTCGTGTAATGAACGAAGATCAATCTCAGTTTAAGATCAGCGTCACTGTAATAAGATATATTGTTCCCTTTGTGAAGTATTTTCTATATAGATAGCAAAATGTCCCTGGGAGTTAAATAATTGTTGCAGCGTATTTACTATTTTCTCCCGTCGTCATTTTCGTTTATAATTGTTATATACACACAGGATAGATACACTTGAGAATTTAAGCTTTAAAACAAATGCACCCAACCTTTATAATTCGGACGCCCATTTGGCGAGAAATTTTGTCCGCGTTAGAGAGTTGTGTATCACGCAAGATGTGTGCGTGTGTCCGGATTGTGGAGGTGCTATATATGATACTGGATTGTGAACTTCATCAGTTGTGCGGCGTATGGAGGGACCGGATTACAGAGGAGATCCTAATGTGTAAAACCAATAGGCCTTGTTCCGGCCACAAGCTGAAATCGTCCGGAATGAGGGATCCGGGTTATTGAGGTTCGAGTGGATTACAATTCCAATGCCCTTGAAATTAGAATATTCCAATTACGTTAATCATGAATAGCGCAATTTTATTGCCATATGTACATATATTTGAACAAAATACCAAATATGTGAATTGGGAATTTGTTATCTATTTTATCATTAACATTATTTGCAAGCAGCAAACGAATTTTAAAAGGAAAGGAATTGATTTCAATTGACTAGATACTTAAAT
>WWPM01024648.1:0-19081 GCA_023279145.1 Glomeris maerens | reverse complement strand
AGTCAAATAAGAAACAAATTACGTGACAAAAGCCTTGAATCAGATTGGGGGGAGAAGGGATGGATATTCACCTATCTTATTATTCAACAACTATCTTACATTTTCACGAAGTGTAGCAATTCGATGACATAGTAGGGCCAGATCTGCGCCTACATAACCAGGCGTAAGTTCAGCCGCTTCACGCAAGTCTAGCAAATCGAAATTCAATTTTGCAGTTAGTACTTGGAGAATACTGATCCTTTCATCTTTTGTAGGAGGTCCAATGTAGATCTACACGTGGGAATAGAAAAAGGATTCACGCTAAGAACGTAATACAATATATCCACATTGCTGTATTTTTGCGAGACACCACATTTCTCGATTTAAACACGATGACACGTTTACAAATTGTCAAATCGAGAACTACAGCATCCATTTCTCGCGAATCAGTAATACTTCTCTGTCAAACCTTCCCGGTCTTCTGAAAGCCGGGTCAATTGCATTTGGTCTATTTGTGGTAGCAACAACCAACAAGTGCCCTTTGTAGTCTTTCAGTCCATCCATGAGATTAGCCGCATGAGACGCAAGCCGGTCCCCGTGCGCGTTCTCCGTATCGCGGTCCTTCTTCGCGATGAAGCTATCGGCTTCATCGAAAAGCAACACGCAAGGACCTTGTTCACCTAAGGCCCTTGCTCGTTCGAACACACCCTCAAGAGTACGTTCACTCTCACCGGTATGTGGCCTACACACGTCAGGTCCTTGGACCTCCACGAGACTAGCGCAACACTTCCTCGCAACGGTCCTAACCAAACATGTCTTCCCGGTTCCGGGAGGCCCAACTATCAAAACTCCTTGTTGGGGATTCAGTCCAAGGGCCATCATTGGATCGCGCATCTGTATTAGGTCTTGGAGAAACTGCAGAGGCCCATCTAGGCCCCCTAGTGGTAGCAGACGACAATCTTCACACAAAAATCTGAACCTGTCTTCACTAATAATTTCATCCACAATAATATCAGTGTCTTCGTTTACTGTGCCAATTGTTGATTGGGCAAGTTGGTCTAAACGCGAGTTCACTACTATTTTGGAGATTCCAAACAGTGCACACACGGCTAAGTTTTTGCAGTGAATTGTGCAATTGTTTGTTAAGCCTAATGGGTTCAAAACATCCCTAATTAAGTTTTTCAACAGAAATTCACTTGGGAAGCGGTAAGAAAAGCCGGATAACACAACGACTACGTTGATACAACGTACTTTCATAGCGTGACACATGGGAATGAAGCGAGTTTCATTGGAAAATGATGAAATTTCAAAATTTGAACTTAAGCCTAATGACACAGTTCCATCCATTTGCAAGTATTTCCCGGTTTGACCTTTCCAGACGAAAGCTTTGCACAAAAAACCGCGATCCCCAAACTCTACTCTTAAATATGCACCGATTCTTATGTCTAAAGTCAAAAACAGACCCTTGGGAATACGGCATCTTTGCGACCCAACGTCTCGTAAATTGCAAGGATTCACCAGAGTCCACATGGCTGTCAAGTCAGTGGCGTCTGCTACGTATAACGCGTACCCCAATGCAATCAGCTTCACGATTAGCCAGAAGAATGAGAGAAACATGGCGAAGCCAATCAAAGCAAGGCACATGCCTGGCCATTCACTCGTCCTTGTTCTGTACGGCTCATAGGCCACACCTAGCGGTCGAAGACAGAATTACGCACATAAAAATGGCGGCTTTTTGTATTTTGCGTAGCCGAAAAGTGTTTCAAAGGGTATTAATTTGCCCATTAACGCAATCGGTGGCAAATTACGCGGCTCCTAAAAAACCTGGCACGTTGTGTTAATTACATTTTTCGTAGATTATACGGGGAAATTAATGGTTGAATGTATTTTAGGGAAATTAGGCAAGTTGGGCCCTGCAGCAGTCAAGAAAGAAATCCCAGTGGAAACCGATCCAGATAAACTAGTGAATTACGTTTGCGGAAGTAATTACTTTAAGGAAGGAGAAGATGTGAAGCTAAAAGATGACAAAGAGTATCCAGACTGGTTGTGGTCACTTCCTACTGGAAATCCTCCGGACATTAGTGAATTGGACCCAAATACATTGGAATATTGGGAAAGGGTTAGAAGACTGGCCAGAAGAAGAAGCAGAGCTTTCTTGTCTTTACGAAAATATTAATTAGAAATATATTATGTATATTCCATGTGTTATCAGACTATTAAAATATAATTTGTATATTGCCTAGTTTCCTGTCACTGAATAACATTCATATACGCTACATAAAAATGTTAAATATCTTCGGCTGCTCAGTTAGATTATCAAAATTTAATTTTATTGTTTTGTATTGTTTTTTGCCAAAAAGATTCTTAGTCGCAAATATTTGCTAATGAGATATATTCTAATAATTTAAATGTGTGAACATGTTTTATTGGCTTCTTTGGAGTAATAAATATTAATTGAGAAATGCTACTTCGTATATAATGTCCTAACTTTGGACCAAATGTATATGGACACCACACTAATTGTTATCAATTTATCTATCAACCAAAATCTGCAGTAAAAGATATAACACAATTTCAAATTTGGCGCCAGAATACACAAATAATTCAAAACAGCGACGCTTTACTAGAAGGACTTTACACTGCTCCCTCATCTCCTTAACAGAATTTTTTTTTTGAAATATCTATTAAAATTGTCTTACGATAATATTGCAGCACAAGTCTGTTTATTTCCATTTTTCCAACAAAAATGAATGACAACATAGAGATGTTCAGTATCATGGAAGTTCTGAAATTTGACAACATTGCGAGCACAATTTAACATATACAGTAATAAAAAAATTAAATTAGGAAAAGCAAAAAGAATTGTAATACAATAAGATCCATTGTATAGCGGTTGAAATAAAATGCAGACCCATTTTTATATATTCATTTGGAAAAAGCAGTTTTTCAAGATTGTTGGCTATCAAGACCGATGAAAGAATCCATTAAGTTAATTTTGTATTAATTAGTCGACTTAATCCTCCTATTTTTATCCTTTTATTTAACTTTGAACTAGTATTGTTCCCATCCATCTCCAAAAATATACCCGGGTTTTACTCGCTTCATATTTTATTGGTGTACAGTACAAGCAGCCTATACTTAGAGAGGATAAACATAATTTTTACAAATACGAAATGAGAAAAAAATGTGAATGCATTTGGAAATAATGCGCAGATCGATGACATCATCAGTGTATGTGTGTCTCGTTTATCAAAATGTGGATCTCAGCAAGTCCCTAGCCTAATAATAGATGACCTATCAATCTCAATTCGCAATTTTTCATGTCGAAATCAGTCATCCCTTCGGCCGCAAACACTGATCATACAGTTACTTGCACCAAACAATGCTAGCAAAACGCACACGCAGCAAAAAAGCCACTTGAAATGCATTTAGGCCTACAAGCCACGTGGCGAAGTAGGCTTAATGTTCCTTTGTGCACTAGACCAGCTTGGCGGGTCAAAGTCGCGGTCTGAACGTTTAGAGAAGGAGTATTAATTGAATTTACGTGGATAAGAGTCACGGTTGACCAGGTCCCCCTAGGAGTCGACATCCTCCAAGTTACAAATGATGTGTCAGATCGACAAAACCAAACCGCCAAAATCCAAAATGGCGCCCCTCGATCCTCGGATCGCGGCATTTTCTTTTCATAGAGGGACTTATTACAAACGAAAAAGATAAACCACCATTTTATACTGGAAAAAGTCTCTCTACTTGATGTAATATATGTAGTAACACACCGCAAGAACCACTCTTTAGATCATTGCGGCATTTTTGCGGTTCTCCCGAGAAAAGTGTCCATTTTTTTTGTCCAAGATGGCGCCACTGTCAGTGTGCTTTTTATCATGACATTTGCTATATTATATAGGATATACAAGAGATGGGCAGATCAATATTAATCGATGTTTGCGTATAGTACTTAATAGTGACAAATGAAATGTCACTACACTGCGGAAAATGAAGCCATGTGAAACTGCAGATATTGTAGATGCATTATAATATATTTATACAAGAAAGTATAGCAATGAAATGGCGTTTCTTCGATGCAGTCCATTATTTGGGTACACACACGTCTCCATGCTTAATTTGGTGCATCAATCAAGATGGCACTATGCATGAAAGCTTCGTCACTTTCATCCCAAACAGTAAACGGAATTTAGAATCATTTTCCCTTATTCAAAAGGGAAAAAAACCATTGTTGCACTCTGTGTAAAGTTCTTTCCATACACAGAAAGCGGAAATGGCTCTGTTAAATTGCTTTAAGACATCATCAAAGTCTACACAATGCTTTAATTATAATTTTTTAAATCGATAAACAAAACATCAATTTTGCAAGCGCAGTCTTTGGCTTATCGTTTTCCAACAATGTCATTTCAATTGGTCCATGGTGTAATGGCGCCATTTATTGGCAATTGATTGTAAATTAAAGAAATTAACCTACATTAACATTTAGCATAATTCATACATAACTTTTCTATTAGATAAATTTAAATAAAAAAATTGCCAACAGAGCTGGAAAAATAAAATGACTAAACTTATTTACAATCCAAAAAATTAGTGGGACTATACATAGAACTTTAGCTACATTATTATATGCTGTATACATATGGATAACCTGAATTTGCTGCTGGTTTTGTGTTCCAAATTTAATCTTGCAACTTTCAAGATAACTTGATATACCGGGTGAGTCATAAGTCCAGTGATGACCTGTTGTTTTTGTAAATGAATGGTGTAGGAATGGAAACGCACATGGAAAGTACTCAGCAGGTTGGGGGATATCTAACCATGTGCCCATTGGTGACCTTGAAAGGTGGGATCAAGGTCATTGAAATGCTAAATTAGTAATTCTGGGCGCTAGTGGGCTAGTATGCAATTGCAAGGCAGGGAAGCACACACCAGGGTATTGGTTAGGACAGCTATATACGTAGTTGGGTACTGTAGTCAAATTTTGTAATGCATGGAAATTATAGCAATTAGAAGCCCAAGCCATATTAAATTATTTTTTTTAACAGAAAAACGTTCAACGGTTGCAAACGTAGTGCAGATATACAATAATTTCGGGTCCTAATTAACAAAAACTATTAATTCCAAGCATATGCCCATGATAATAATTCACACTACTGCGAAAATATTATTAATTTATATACACAGAAAGGAGGGATGAGCGATGGAGTGAGTAGAAACATCAGGAACGGTGTGGACCGCATGGTAATAAAGTAAAATGGAGTTGTACTTTGGGAAACCCATTTTGCTTTTATGCTATATACCGTTTCGTGAATTCCTTGCATTATTCACCCTGAGACCGAATTGCCTGTCAAAGGACTGAAGAAACGTCGTTTCAACATTCACAAATCGAGTTGTCATATATATGGACTGATGATATAACTAAAGTGCGATGAGGGAATTGAGGCACAAGGACTTCGAGCCGCTCAAACTGCATTTTAACCAGAGAATTAGGTTGCATGCGCATGCAATATGATATATATAGATGAAAGAAAGTGAAGACAATGACGTTTATAGATGCATATAGCATTGTGCATGTGTGAATTAAGTGTGGGTTTGAAGTTTGAGTTGTAGCGGCCGATGGCTTGACTTGCCTTTGTCATAATGCCGTCATGCATGCATCTCGCATCTATTCATTTTCATGAAAGCTATAGTGCATGGGGGTATATGCATATACCTATATAGAAAAAGCGATGTTGCAGGTCAGGGCCACTATCTACTCGTAATGGAATTGGATTCGGCTTTGCATGTTTTAGCACAAGCTATGCAATCTTTTGCAAACTTGACCCGGAGCAGCGCCTACTCTAAATTCCGATATAGAAACCGTGTATAATCGATCTGAGCACAAGAAAATAGTGCAAGCGTATCAATAAATTATTCTATATAACCGCATCACTCAAAACACAAAGCGCCTATACAAGTATACGTATACATACATGTATGTATAACATATTATAAACAGATTCCAGAATAAAACATCTTAAGACGCGCCGCTTGTGTGCATACACTACACAAGACGGACACAAAGTTTCAACCGGCATTTACGTGTCTTTTCAAATTTACAGGCTTCAAACATCGTGCAAAGGGTATATATGCATTTTGCACACCCTATACATACAAAATCGAAAATTTAGAAATAATGTCAATAATGTATTTATACAGATTAAAAATAGGGTTTGTTGTAAATGATAAACTGCATGGATATACAAGTATAATGTACACCAAGTTAAACTTGGTATTCGATCAAAGAACATGTTGAGGACATGTCATTCTGAAATAGTACAGGGTATAAGGCAAATAAAGTGGAACACATGAATATTATTTGTACTATACTCTGTCCACCCTTAAGAATGAATCAATGGGGCCTATGGGAGGGCGTGACCAGGCCTCACGTCATCCGCGATAAGCAATGGTCCACTAATTTGTTAGAATAATTCCACAATATTCTTATAACTAAACTTTTGTGATGGGTTTTAATGTACACTAGAACTCCAATTGTACGAACTCCAACTATCCGAATCGCTTTGAGGGGGAAAAACAGATTTAAAACTGAGTAAGTGTCCGCCATTTTGTCTGACAGTTTTGGTAAATAGGCCGCAAACTAACACAAATTCAAGTCCATTACATGAAGCGTTTTTAGCCTCCCATAGGCTCCATTGATTCATTCTTAAGGGTGGACAGAGTATACTAGTTCAGAAGTAGTCAACATTATTTGTAAAAAATTGCACTTGTAAAGGAAGCAGCAATTTCAGATAACTGTGCTAATTTTCAAATCAAAATTCTTATAAATGGCATATTTGCATAGATTATTATACTTGTACATAAAACAGTCCTTTTTCAGGGCTACAAAATAAAATTCCTTTTGCAACTGTGAAGTCATGGGTGGGTTAGCAAACATGGCAATAACTGCGAAAGCCTTTTCATTGAAACTTGTCTTGTTAGTTGCTAACTGGTCCTTAAACAAGCCCTGTTAATTTTAAGCAAGTCTGCACAACTGTCGTGGAGCTATTGATAATTTTATCAGTGTTCTACTTTTTTCGCCTCGCCCAGTATAAACGGAAGTGTGAATGGGTGGGGTCTACATGTCGTCATAACTTATTGCCTGCAAGCTGCAAAATGAAATTTATGCAAATTAGGTGACCTCCTTCGGGAGATGCCATATTTATTGTGCGAAGAGTGTCGCTGCAAAAGACGTCCCAAGCCGCAAATATAAGCAGCTTTAAAAATTCATATAGATCTCATTGGATGCCAGCGCATGCGCCGAACCTCAATAAACGCATTGCACTGTGAAATTTTGCATAAACATCACAGGAAATGATAGTCTATGGCAGAGTAAATGACAAGGTGTCCTCCATTGTAACTTTTCATGCAAGTCAATAACATAATTTCACGAAATTATATATACATATATGCATTTGCCATCGAAATTAAAGATTAACACATACAAATCTGCTCTAATATTATCAATTATGCATGCATGCTGTGATTGGTTGTCCAATGCCGGTTAGTATATTTGCATAAATTATAAAACTTGCACTGCTAGTTTCTAAAGTTTCCAACTGGAAAAGCAAAACTTATAAATATTAATATTATCTATCATGTTTGTAATATCAGATAGTATCTTGAGAAATATATTCTATGATGGTCTAATTTATGACAAAGTCCAAAATGCTTATGTCCATTGCTGGCAATTTGCTTGTAATACTATAAATTTAGCACGGCGCAATCCTGCAAGTTGGAAACTGCATATAGAGTGCAGAATGGCATGAGAAAAGTTATTTGGATGCTGCAACGAGTCCAGCTCTCTGTTATATTGAAACTTTGACAAATCCAAATGAATATTTGATCGTCCACGTCTACATGGGTTCGTGCAGTGAAGATGCATCAACAGGCGGAGAAAATGGAGAAAATGTTGTTGTTGGCCCAGACAGGCTGAAGCATCACCACAAGAGATTGATGATCGTAAATAATTGACTACTTCTTGCATGTGCACCTTACTTTTCGATGGGCCATGTTTTTCGTCGTCTCCAACTTCCCACATTCCGATTGAAGACATTCGCCATGGTGAATGAATGAGGTAAGGAAAAAGAGAAAAGACCGAAAATCTAACCAACCCCCATCCCGAATCAATCACATTGTCTGCAATCGAAATCATAGTGCCAACACGTGGCTCCACATGTAACATATGCATATGTATATACAACATGTCTGTAAAGCAATCAAGTGTATAGTCAGTCATCAAGACTATGGTTTACATAATCTATGAAAACACAAATAATTCAGATTGAAATTCAACGCATCAACCTCCCATCAATCAAAGGAATTCCCTCACATATTTATCTCCAAAATTACCAACATTGAAATACTCCTAGCTCTGTACAGCCCTGCCTTGTGAAGTTGCTGGGAAATCAGTGTGTGCATTGATGTATAGCAATGACAAAAGTGCCAACACATTCACACTGAGAAAGCTAGTAGTACATAAAACAATTCAGCACAATAAACAAATGATTTGCATCTTCAACGATTTGCGGACTGGGTACAGTTTATTATTGGTCCCTAATGGTCAGCTTCATATCTGTCAGCACAATGGGTATTTCACTGGAAGTCGCTTGAAAGTTGCCAATGTCACTTTCTTCAAAATGTCAAGAATTAAATATTTACCACCCTGCTTTTATGAAAACTCGACAAATGGAGAGAACCTGGAATTCAATTTACACCATGAAGGATAGTATAATCGATTAAATTTTCAGTTCCCTAAGTTGCATTATGCAAAACATAATGGGTATCTTATAACTTTTTCTGAAATTATCTATCAAATATTTAGGTGAATACTATACAGTCCGACAAGGTAAAAGAGTGTACATGTTTGGACTGTACGTATCTATACTAATCTTGGTTTGGTGCAAACCAAGGTACATTTGCCGTCCATATCCATCCCCAAATCCTTCCTCACCTCATCCACCCCCTTAGACGACAACGTAAGATGCTCTATAGCGTTCAGTAATAGCATGCACTTGTAGCCTAGTGGCGTGAAGAACCATTGTTGCAGTGCATGAAAACGCAAGTTGTTTTGAAGAGAAAATCGGCCAAATCATCCTGCCGTCACTTACTCTGTCATCAGGAGTAGACAAAGCAGTCGATCATAGCAGGAGGGGTGTGTTGTATGCCCATCCGAAAAATTCAGCCTTCTTCCCTCTTTTCGGAATTATCTTCGCGTTTTCCCCCCATGCAGCACTTCGGACAATGCGGCACAACCATCTTCCTTTCTCACCTTATGAACCGAAAAGCCACTGTTCTATTCTTGCTATGTCCGGTACATGTACGAGTATTACACATTGAAGCCCAGGTCATACCAGGAGCAAGCCAATTTAATGTAATGGACACTGAAAACGAGACTGGAAATGACAAGTGCCTACTCTGGGGATATCTGATATGTAATGAGATTATCGCATTTATTAAAATTTTAGAAGTAATACATTTTGGTTGACCATCTCGTCCAAAGATTATAATTGTCTGCACTACTTATTTATAGCTCTATATACGAGTTACATTTGTTCACTGTATACCTGCATTACTAATATTTAATGAAGACCACAATTTAATGATCTACCATGTCCTTGCTTGCATGTATAGTATTCCATGTAAACAGTTTCAATGCAGCTAAGCTAACATTTCTTTACTACCCGATTAGAGAATTTTACAAGACAATCGATCTATAACAGAATCTGATTAAGTGATGCAACTATAGTAAATAATAATTAAATAAGACATTAGAACTCCATAGATTATACTGCATAAATTATTGCCCATTGGTGCATGGAAAGTAACCAATATGGACACAGCTAGAAAAGGTTGACCTTTCAAAACACTTCATGGTGTTGTAGGCCAGCATTTTGCTAAAGCTTTTTACATGCATGTACTAGTATATACTATATGTATGTTAGTTCCAACTGCATGCCACCCATAATAGTTTTTTTTTATTTTCGTGTTGCATTGGCTATCTTCTTCAAACCTTCCACCATGTCTGCTTTTAGGGACAGGAAATGAGGTCTGACCGAATCATTAATCTTCTTAGCTTCGCCTATATGGGCCGTCGGAAAAGTCAACGCACGTCATGTATTCGAACCTGTTGTTGTTTGTCAGGAGTGCATGCTCGATAAAAGAAATCAATTCATGCTCTCTTCTAGCTCACTTTCAATTTTTTCCCTTCCCTTAATTTCGATAGCCAATTTTTCCTTAAAGAATATGTGCATTTGACTCCTACAATACATCGAAGGCAATTCCGCAAGGGGATCAGACAACGAAAACCACTCTGCATTGTTAGGGTCCATTGCAGCAAAGTTTCTATTTTGTAGTTTGCAAAACGCCTACATACAAGTATGCAGTCCACTTTAGAGAAAATAGCCTAAGATTGCATAGAGTCAAATTAACAACATGAAAAAATTAATTAACCATTCTACAGCATGATGCGA
The DNA here is from genome assembly GCA_023279145.1 of Glomeris maerens. Classification (NCBI taxonomy): domain Eukaryota; kingdom Metazoa; phylum Arthropoda; class Diplopoda; order Glomerida; family Glomeridae; genus Glomeris; species Glomeris maerens. Next base: position 8,591 of record WWPM01024648.1, on the reverse strand, counting down.
AAAAAATGGAACTCTTGATAAAATTAACACGGTTTATTTCAGGACCAGTTACCAACTAACATTATAAGTTTCAATGAAATAGTTTAAGGTTATTCGGATCGAGTTATTGCCATGTTTGCTAACTCACCCACGACTTTACAGTTACAAAAAGAATTTTATTCTCCATTTTATTTTGCAGCCCTGAAAAGGACTGATTGATGTATAATAATCCAAAGAAAGAAATTTGATTTCAAATTGGCACAGTTATCTGAAATTTAATGCATTCTTAGTATGCAAATTTTGGCAAATAATTTTTAATTGACTCGTTCTGAAATAATAGTAAATAATATTTGTTCCACTTTTTTGCATAACCCTGTACTATATGCCTTTCTTAAAGTCGTTGTGCAAAGTTGGGGCAAATTTTGATACGAGGCCATATTAGTACGTATTGGTACACTGCAAACCATAAAACTAAAAATTAGTCTTAACAAAAATCGTGCTCAGAAGAAAAGTGTCATTTCTTTTTCAGGCACAGAATTTCACGGACACTTCTAACTAGACTTTGCAGCATTCATAATTTACATATATTCATGGTTAAAAAAAGCTAGTTCGGTTGACGATGACTGCGCATTTGGTCGGTCAAAGAGCATGCAATGGTGGACCCTTGAGGGAAGGGAACTCCTGCTGGGCCAACTGATTGAACGAGATGAACTCCCACTGATAACCAAAACAAATATATTAATTTGCACTTAATATTCGAGGAAAGAGTCTGAATTGGGCGCCGAAAGCGTCGCAATGCACTCCAGCTGCTCATCAATGGTGGACCCCTGCAGACCCCTACAGTGCAATGTTTACCGACGACGCCCTTTGCCCACGGCCTATCACTGATGACTGTCACAAAACGTTTTTCACGTGTACAATGTCATCCAGCCACCAACTGAGTTTTTCAAGCTCAACTAGCGATTCTACTGAAGAACCTGAAAATTGCCCAGTTCCACCACAGCCTATGAATTAACCCCGCCTATCAGCATCATCTTAATTAGAACTTGGCACACCTGCCCCTTCCGCACCTTCAGGTAGTTTCACGAATGACGTCATCCACTTCCTTTACTCTCATATTCGAATATTGTTACAAACGCATTTTGTGACATCACATATGGCAGATCTCACACATAGTACAAACAATCCCATACTTGCACAATTTTAAAACAAAACCCAATCTTTATAGCAATTACACCTAACATAGTTCCAATTATATTATTTACCTGAACTTGTGCTTTTTAGAATTTATAATGCGTACCTGCAATATAATTTTTTCAAGCTGAAAGTGATTTCCTTGAAGAAGAAATCCTTTTCTCACAAGTGTGAACACTTCACATGCATGTTCTTTTTAATGACAATTTGTTTCTACTCCAGCAGTCTTCAGGTCATACAGCATTAACACCAACTCAGCATCATAAAACCGAATAACAATCCAATCAGATCTACACAATTACTTCATACAGTCGAAGGACCTCATCAAATTCGTACAAACAACGTTTTAAAACTTCAGGTCATAAATCAGCCGATCTTGTTATATAAGCATTAAGTCAAATTGAAGAAGTAGAATGAGAGCAAAGTTATGGCACTATTGAATTATTGCCCTAGCCCACCACATGAAGTAGGTAAACAAAAGAGCACACATCTGACACATGTGCACCCAAAGAGTGGGTCGTTTTCGCTCGTACAATCTATGAGTGTATAGTGTACAGAGAGAGGATGAGTTTGTTTGGCCCCTTACGTAGGCTCCATTAAACAGGCTTCCTCAGGGAGTCACAAGTAACACAGCCACAATTACCATTACGGTTGGATCGGAAAGTTGGGGCCATGCCCATAACGTGGAGACTGCGCCACGTGCATTAATTCGGAGCCCCGTGGTATGCCAACCAACAAATGAGCTTGAAATTGCACACCGAGCCATAATCATGCAGGGGAGGTCCTTAATTACTTCATAATTTTACCTGTCTCGACTCCATACTCGCATATAGTGCTGCCCAAATACCAAAGGAATAATTAAGGTCTGCATGGCCAGAAAAGAAAACATTAAGCGCTCTGATACACACACTCCATCGATTCCTTCTTCAATGCATGCATGCACCAGGGCCAACATTTCCCTGTGTATAGCCTATGTGTATGTTTACTGCGATGTACCTACATATATTATAAGTCTTGGCTCGCAATGTACGCCAATGGCCTGTCAAAGGGGCGATGAATCGCACAAAGAATCGATGAATCGCATATTGTTCACTTCTAGTGACTCTTACCCTGCAGGACACTTAAGGTTGCATTTGCATTATACTTTTGGCCACTCCTTTGTGCATAAAGAACTTGGCATTAACATTAGCAGGCAATTTGCAAAAGCCGTCAATAATATGGATGTCTTTTTTTCCACTGCCATATGTGTGACAACATAATTGGCTCAAATGGGCAAAGTCAGACAGACAACTTGAAGTTTAGAACCTAACAGCATTCTGAATCAAATGGTAGTTTAGCGATGTCTGTAGAAAATTCTGATGGCGATTTATGGAGGGGATCGAGATTAGACAATGTGACGATTTATGGACACCTCTAGTGAGGGAATGCAAAACCATAGGTGCACAATATATGTATAAAGAGTTAAAATAAAGTTCTTTGCCCCCAAAAATATTTACATTATCATATACTATATCCAGTGGTGTCAAACTAATTGACCTCTTCAACTGCCTACAAGGTAACACAAAACCTAATTTTTTGTAAGTTGAAGAAGACATTGAAATTAGCACCACAGAGCAAATTTTAAGTGAAATGGAGCAGTACAGAGGAGAAGCGGCAACAATTTTATTGGTTTCGGCAATTTCACATGAGACATGTATTGTAGAGAAGATGAACGATGGGAGCAACCATTTAAATCGCCAACATGATCAATTACAAATAACCTGCATGTATGCAATTAATCCAAGGACATAGCAAATCACATTAAGTTGAAATATCCCTATATACTGTACATGGGCAATTGCAAAGGTCAGAATGCAATACATTGCGCATGCAGTACAATAACATGAAAATTGAAATGACAATGTTTTGGCTATTCAAGAGGATCAAATGAATGCAAGTTATAAAATAATATATTATATTGATCAACGGTGTGATCACGTTGATAAATAACGATTTGGAGCGAATTGTGATGCCATTACATGTATACAGCCAAGCACAATCGTCAGGGTTTACAAAGATATTTGTTATCGTGACTAATTGTGTCTAGCAGCAATGAGCATTTCATCAAGCAGGATAACCATGTTGGCATTCATTTAATTGCATTGCCACATTTATGCTAAGGAAAAAATGACCTAACTCTTCAAAGGATGTATGTATCGTACATGCATTAATAAAATACCTTATATTACATGCAGTTTATTTGCAATTGCTCATGTTGACCAGTAATTATTATAAGCATTTTAATGTGAAAGCAATGAAAGAAAAACCAACAACAGGAGGCTCATTAGTCAAAGCTGTTGCTGCTCCTCCTGGGCTGCAAGATGCATCTACTCCACCCTTCGGCTGGTGTTCAGACATTCATTCGATCTTCACCCTCACTCTTATGCTTAAAATCGCAAAAATATATTTTTAAGTCAAATGTTAAGTTTGTTGCTGTTCTTGAATGATGAACAGCATTTACTCTGAATGCAAACAAAGCGATGACAATTTCAACGGAGCTAGATGCGAGACAGACGAGTTTGGAATTTGTTTCCAACGTTTAAGCCCATAACAAGCTAACAAACTGTGTCTGAGAAGGTTATAGACAAAGCATGTTGAATTACTAAGCTAATTTGTAAGGCCAACGCCCATATGCAAAAAGTGGAAATGAACGTCAAGGAGGCATTCTTTGCATGCATGCTATAAAAATTAAAAGGAAAAGCAAAGCATAAATAGTGACAATTCCTATATGTTAAATGAGAGTACGTATTCTGCAAATTGCAATTTCCTATGCGATATGCATATTGAAATCAGATTTAGGTAACCTATTAGTGTACATGCATGTTCATAAGAAGGTATGGCGCACCTGAAATTAAGAAACAAACAAAGTTTCCAATGCAGTTTATGATTTAACGATTGAGAAATCAATTCAACAGATACAATTGATCTTAGAATGCAATTTTGAAACAACTAAGTGTCCTTACTTTAATTTCAAATTTACAGCAATATGATTACAAATTGATAATTTAATAGACTGTAGATTCCTTGTACTGTTATGGATTATATGAATAGCATCTGAACCATTTCATAAACAATAACACATTTCATAAATTCACAGCAGCTATACCAAACTTCAGGAAAACACTCACAATATATAGCATTTTTGCTAAACAAACACGCATGAAAATGATATAGAAATAAGTTTACTCATATGACTCACTCGGGTGCGATAATTAATGTAAGTAATTAGTGAAAACGGCAAAGTTTCCGGCGTCCGGTTATATTTAAAGGTTTCATTTTTACAATTAAAACACGGACAATGAGTCTTGAGGCAAATTAAAAAAATAGCTTTAAAGATTTCACCTCGAAATAAAAGTAATTAGTGCGAAGGAATCTCCTACTAAAACGTAATTAGTGACATACAGATAGATATACAGTAAGGTGCATTTTTTAAAGCATACATAATATGCTACTTTGAACATTATGAGCTGAATGAAAATTTTATAGCCTGAATAAGTGGAAGAGCAGCGAAACACGGGATAATTCTTAACGAAATTAATTGAATGAAATTACAAACTGACTTTTACTGCAAACGTCTGTAATTATTTAGTAAATAAATTGCACTAATTACGATAATGTCTATAACCATAAGAAAACTTGAGACGTTCTTGGCCTGAAGGCTATAGCTGTAGATAGCTTAAAAAATCATTCTGTTTTTTATTTAAACATTTTTAGTGGAGAAATATTATTTTTCAAATGTAAAAAGTTAACAAAATGATATTATGGTTTATCACCAACTCCACAGATGGCGCCATTATGTAGTCCAAATCCATTGTAGGTAAATCTATTGTTATGTCAGGCCATGATTACATCAAAGAAAAACAAGATAGACTGATACAAATTAAAAGATAATAAATAATAGTCTTTTTAAAAAGCATTATTGGCTTTAAAAAGCAGTTTCAAGTATCTTAATTTTTTGAAAAATTGCCCAATTATTAGTATATTATATACAATGCAATGGGATGAGTCATTTTCTGAATAAAAATAAAATTAATGATGAAACTAAGGGGGAAATTTTGCAACATTTCTTTAAAAATAATTTACACTAATTAATGTTCCCCTTTCTTATCACATATGTAGGATTTGCAGCATCTTGTAAACTCGTGCATGACTTTTGCAAGCATGTGCAAAGCTATTTATTTATACACGTGTTTCAATGTATGCACTTCTATGATCTCATTGGCCCTGCTATATGTAGACCAAGTAAGGTACAGTAGAACCTCGCAATAACGGCGTAATTGTAAATGTACATAATGCTTACCTTTAAATACATATTTAACGTACAGTACATGAGTTACAGCTGAAAACGACATAAAAAAAAACATTTAAGAGCTCCGTTATTGCGAGGTTCAACGGTACATTGTTCTTGTCTTACAACCCCTCGTGGACAAGGGTCATACTCTTGAGTAAAACAATGCAGAGAGTGCTCCATATAGGATATATACCTAAGGGTGGGGAGAAGTTGGCCTCAGTTGAGACAAAGAAAACACGTTTTCGTCTCGTTAGATGCGATTACCGAAGCGGTTAAAAAAATGTTAATAGTTGTCCGTTTGGCTTAGGTATGACAAGCCACATTTGTTAGCTCGGCTGTTACGTGATTGGCCATGGCCCACCCGGCGTTAGTAATTCCCATCTTGGGGGTTTGCAACAGTGGGATTAGGACCAAACGGCCATTCTGTGGACAAAGACGACAGCGATAACACCCACGAGGGCGTAAATAAATAATTGCCTCCATTAAGAGCCGCATGTGTAGCCCTGGCAGCTCTAGCTCTTCTATATCCCAAACCAAGTCTTGCAAGCAGCAAAGCAAAAGCACTTGTGTTGTGCTATAGCTTCCTCCCACAAGTCCACAACACCATAGACGCTATACCACCATCACAAACGTCGTCTCTTTCCAGGCATACAAAGCCCACCTCCCTCAGCTTGCAATTAAGGCACAATGTGGCAACTTGACAAACATTGGCAACAGAGTGGCAAGTGGTCATTTCCGCCCATAAAGCCCTTCTTGCAGCAGACATCTTTCCCATTCCAGTGTTGCAATTAATGTGACAACGCAATGACCAAAACTACGTTTCAGCACATCATATATAAAATATGGGACTATATAGCACATAATATACGCTGGGACAATATCCGTTAATTACGCGTAATAATTAATGTTAGTAATGTATAATTGCGATGGGTAATTGCAAAAATATTTGAAACCCGCAACCAAGGTCTATAGATAATTTTATTTTATAGACAAATTCAATATGTACAGCTCATTTTTAAGAGCCAAGTAATTCTTAACAACCAAGACAACAGCGAGTGTAGCATAGGTATATAGTATAAATTGTGAGACATTGAATCTGTTACAGGAAATCTGTAAATATCGGGAATATTAAAATACTCAATTGCTCAGATTTTGTCCTATAATACAACACATGCAAGTGCTCTCTTGCGATTCAGGCTTTCACAGGTTTGGCTAGTAGTATATACATATTTACAAATATAAAATGCAAATCTGTAGAGCAAATACCTACGTGTATGCAATATTTTCCCTCCCTGTACATTGTTCTAAGGACAATGAATTGCCAGAGCGTTTTTAAATATAAAATGCAATACGACATTAATGGACAGCCCCCCTCTCTACGTTCAGCCCGATTACAATCCCGAAAATGGATATATCATAATCCAACATTACAGTGTGCCTTCTCCAGAGATCAATTATAGCGCTAACAGCATCTATACAGATTGTGATTACATCTCATCTCTTCTCTGCGCGACGCATCAACATTACAAACAGCTATAGATCTTTATTGTGCAGTAACGATGACAATAACAACGTCAAAGGCAGGCAGGGAAATAAGGGAAAGCAAGGGTATATGCATATATATACTTGCATAGTTGGTGCATATGCGCACCAGCAAAAATCAACAGCATCAGTTTTTAATTACAATTTTGAAACTCGGCTCATATCAGGAAACCCTAGCTAATAGATGACAGGCATGCTCATAATTAAAAAGCATTAAACAGCAAATGTACCTGCATCTTGAAGTGAAAAATGCCACTAAGAGACACTGTTAATTCAAGATTGAGTCACATAGTATAAAAAACAAATCAAATTAAAAAAAATGGCATTCTCATTATTAAGTTGTCTTGAATAAAAATATACAATTACATAATGTAAACTCATTAATAATTCACAAAACAGTACAGGATTACAGGTAGCACCTTGTACTGAAGAAAGATGTTATGTTCTGAGTAATTTAATTTTAAGAGCTGTCTTTTTACATTAATCTTCCGGTGGATCTAATTTCATTATACGTATATTCCAAATGATTATTTTCTTGATCGACTAAATGTGTTTACATTTTTTTCAGTTATTATACGAATGCATGGAAAGCCTATGTAGTTTGCCACAACTTCAACTGTGGTAGTAAAATGCAATTAACATGAGATGAGTGAAAGTGCAACATGTTCCGCATACATGTGGCCACAAACATTTTCATGTGCCTACCTGTAATATATATGGAGATAGTTTTTATTTTACTTAGACCAACTCACTGGTATTTTGGTGGTCAATTTCCTTCTGAAAGCCACTATTATTACAGTCCTTCTGTAATAACGCGGCTCACGCAGGAATTTATATATGTATATAGTATATGGTATGTAGAAATGACTTTATAATGCAGGACAGGAAAGTAAAAGTTCACACAAAGTTCTAGCTAGTGCAGTTCCTCGAATAGGAAAAGTGAAGCGACTTAAATTGCTTCTGTAATTACGACACAATAGAATGCTAAAAATGTCTTTCAACTATTAAAAAACTCCTCCCTTCCCGTTCAAAGATTTGATGCAGCTGATGCGAGCGCCTTCTGTGAGATAAGGGCGCAACTATAGAATAGGAATAATTCAATTTGCCAAGAAATACCCCGAATTTTGGGTGTGACATGATATAAATGGACACTACCCAGTCTTGTATATTGTATTACTGTAGTACATTAAGGATTTTGTTGAAATTCACCTACCGAATTTATCCTGACCGGGTTTTGATTGATGATGAACCTGTTGTTTGAGCTGTAGACTTGCACAAAGATGGCGACCATGACAATCTATTGTCTGGGGTCACCACTTCACGTGGCAGCTCATGTGATGACATTTTTAGTCAACTTCATTGAAAAATGCATCTGCAAACACAAATGCAATACATCGATATTAATTACTTAATTTTGACAACATTAGAGTATGTATAAGGAATCTTTAACTACTAAATATGCATTTCCATAATTGACAAATTGAAAAGAAATAACAAGGCAGCCTAAATTGAAGCCAAGATCGCATCAAATGCATATTTCATTTTG
>WWPM01024647.1:0-14874 GCA_023279145.1 Glomeris maerens | reverse complement strand
AAATTTAATTTTTGCAAGATATCAATGGCAAGCAATTCAGCTGTCATTTGTTTCAATAGAAATTTTATTTCGTCCCAGTATATGCTCCCCTGCCTTGCAGTTGCATGCTGTTTGTGTAAAACAAGGGAGCTGGCTGGGAAGCCTTCGCCAGAGGCTGCAGAGCCCCGTTTTTTCATCATAAATCTTACGCTGGTTGTCGGAATTTCACTGGGTTTGTTGCAATGTGTTCAAAACATGGCGTTCAACAATTCTCTAATAGATATCGGCCGACTAGCGTCAACAACAAAGCAGTTGTCTTTCAATGACCTTGATACCACCTCTCAAGGTCACCAAAGGGCACATCGTCAGTTAGCCCCAACCTTCTTCGTACTTACCATGTGTGCTTCCGTTCCTTCCAGCTTTATTTACCAAAAAAACAAGGTGACATATGACTCACCCGGTAAAGTACAACTGTACGGTGTTACTGCAGCACTTTGTAGATTTTCACTTATTCTTAAAGGTAAACTGACATTGTTTTCTAAGGTGCCCTGAAAATTACAATGAAGATTAATCATCAAAAAATAAAACTACAACTCATTGGACATATTTAAAGTGAAAGAGGAAAATATTTGCTATGGCTTGCACATGCGCAGTTGTCACTATAGTCAAAGCAGAACAGCTTGAGACAGGGGCGTGGCTTAAACGATTTTGTATAAGTATAGATTAGTTGCTCCAGGTTTGGATTGCCCGATGTACAGTAGATGAAAATTTTAAATCAAAGGACCGGAAGTGGCAAGGAAAGAGTAAGCAATAGGGGAGACCGAGGCGGGTTGATGCGCGAGGCGGGTTGATTCAGTGCCAATTACTCAATAGCGGAGAAAGCAAATATTGCGGCGCTCCCACTTTCAGATTAGCCATCAATTACACTTCAATTTCTGGTGCTTTCGTCGCTTTGTGGCTATTTTTGGTTGAAATAGAAGAAAATATCACTTTTTGGGAGTGTTAAGTAATTTTCATCTTTCTCATATTGGGCTCTATAACTCATAGACTAGTAAGTATCATGAAATCGTCTTGCATCTGTTAAATACAGGTACAGTAGGACCTCGATATAGCGTTGCGGCCAAATGAAAAATTTTTCAACGTTATAAGCGGGATTTGTTAAATGCGGACTTTTTTGTGGGCATTCTGAAAATCTGTTAAATTGGATTTGTATATTATAAGCGGAATAACGTTGTAAGCGGGAGACGCTATAAGCGGGTCCTACTGTATGTTGGAGGTTTTCAGCTGTGTGTCAAGTTTTTCTCAAAGTGACCTTGATGTGGAATCTTTCATTGAGCACAAAATGGGGCGGGTTGATGCACGCACTGCGGGGCGAGTTGATGCGCCCTGCATCCACTCGCTCCAGCATATTTGAAAAATAAATAATTATTTATTTGTCAAATATTATCATAATTAACTCCAAAAATGAATAATAAATAAATAAATAATAAATACAATAATAATATAATCATTAGTACATCTAAAAACTTAAATAATAATAACAATGTTAATGATGTTGTTTTTGTATGTTTGTTTGTTTGTTTTTCCCCCCAGAACAATGAGGAACCACAAGCGTAAAACCAATAGAGGGAGAATTAATCAAGAAATTTGTGTCCCCCTGCAATTTATTGCGTTTTTAGCCTCTGAACTGAGTGCATCAACTCGCCCCGTGTTGTGCATCAACTCCATCTCCATGCACCATCTCCATGCACCTTAACATTCGGTACAACGCGTAATGTTACTTTGCATTTGATGGACTATAAGATAGGCTGGCTATATCCTCACATCTGCTAACTAACATAGATAGAAGTGCAGAAACAGTGTAGCTTGAACGAACAGCCAATTGGAGAGCAAGAATAGCCGTGTGATATCGCATTCTATAAAGGGTATTTTTAGATATGTCTGTCGCATCGCATCTGGTGTGTAATAAATGCTGTACAGACATTGCACGATTTCACCATGATTTGTCCACGGACAAAATAATGATGTTACTTCTGGCTTCAGGTCCAATAGCGATTGATATTGGACACAATAGCTATGTCACAGTTAATACACACCGGTGGAATTGCAATAAATAATATAACTCCGCACTGGTGGCAATATTTCGGTTGCAGATGTGTCAACGGTCCGTTATACGAGTATTATCGTAATGTATGCCATGAAAACTTTGCATTTGTAATAATGGGGAACTTTCCCAATTTAATTTTCGGAAGGCAAATATTGTATTAAAAATGAAGAACTACAATCTTGCGTATGTCAGAAGTGGAATGCACTCGAATTAAATACGTATAGGATTCCATACTAATTCATGCAAGTTATTTCAGAAATTCAAATACTGTTTTTTACTATTGCTGTGCGGTTCAGATGTGTTGAATTATCCGTTCTATGTTTACCTCAATCTTATACCAATGATGTCCAACTTAGATTTCTTCACTGATTTTGCACGCCTGGATAGATAACAGTAATGTGCTTGAAGAAATATTTGGCTTTCTGCAATTTCATTTACACTCCTAAGTCCAAATTCGCCTATCCGCATCAAATGCGTACAAGTACAAGTCATTCCTAAGAACATTATAATTATTTAAGAGAACACCTTCAGGATTTATCTGAAAATATCAGGTAGGAGCTTTTGTGCATTTGTGTCAGGACCTTCCATTTGATCATAGTAAACCTTGAAGATGTACAATACAATAAATATTCATGCCTAGCAGCAGTTAATGATTACAGAACGTTCCGAGATGGCAAGCAACTACAATACATTAACCAATTGAAAACAGCCCTTTGTAGTGATCCCGCATTTAACGAATCCCCGGGAGTAACGTTGATAAATTGTGCATCTAACCGTAACGCTATATAAGCGGGTTATACTTAGTTGGAGGCAATTAGTGTATTAGGACTTGCATCTGGGCTGTTTGAAAAAGTCCAAGTGAATGAATTTGAACTCTTCCCATCCCACAATTTGATCGTATTTATTTAGCTCATCTATTGAGCAACTCTCGTGAGATACTTGTAATAATAATATTGGGAAAAAGTTGTCGAACAAATACAGTAAAAGCAACGAAAGAAAACCAACAACAAGGGGCGCGCTGCCAGTTGAAGTCTGGAGTAGTGAATCGTGCTTTTTGTAAGGAGGTGCAACCGTTTCGACTATAATGATCTACGCTATTATGAGTATTAAATTTTTATTGCAATGCCTTACCAGAGAGTTGCATGTTTTTCCTGGTCATGCAAATCTACTATTTTGTAGTTTGCAAAATTTTATGAAATCTGTTAAATTGGGCAGGAATGAGCTAATTTATCTAAAATTGAAAGTGAACTGAAAGGGTTCAGCACCACGCTGAAATATACAAAAACTTTATTAATGGAATTATGATCCCGTTTATGCGTTTTCAGCATATGAAAAGCTTGGTGTGCCACGTATCCAAAATCTAAGGTTTTATGGCACTCGTATTCCATTAATTTGTACCGGCAGCATGCCATCCAAAAAGCGGTTGAGGTTTGCTATTACAGGGATAATTAAGTTAGGAGGTTTGCCATTGCTGCTGACCAGACCTCTTATATGATAAAACTTGTGTATTCAATTGAGAACCTTTGCATCAAAAGTTATGAAGTTTGTTGGAATGTTATGTAGTAAACATATGCGTAAAACTTTACTTAATTTGTTCATAAAATCTGTGAGGGGGGATGCCGAGCCGTGTCAGTTCATCTTTAAACGGGTTTAATATATTGAGTGTCTATCAGGAAAACGCCCCATTAAATGTTGGCATTTTTCAATGAGAAACTTCGATTGAAATGCAGAACTGTGGCTATTTAATGCAGGTTGGCAATTGCATTAATTGAATGTAATCAAATTTCAAACTTGTTGCAATAGGATGTTGTTTACTTCAATTTCTGCTGAACTCTTGGTAAACAAGTTGCTTTGTGAATCGTGATTGTTGTCCTTGTACTATAATGTTAATTGAAAAGCTGGACTCGGGGCATTAATCGAAATTGGGACCGTTGATTGCGTCGCGATGGGCCATGGAAAGAGTGCCAAATGTAACTTTTACGACGCACTACATCTACTGAATATATAGCATTTTGGTTTGGTAGCTGCATGCACAAGCTCTCGAGCTCAGCAAATAGGCCATCATCTGGCGGATTGATATCCCGCAGGCAATTCTCGCCAATACAGATATTTAGGCATGGACGCTGAATGGTCATAAGTGAGTTTAAAAACGCTCAGGCCTCATCTCAAGTCCTCTTTTCTCTAGCTATTCATATATAACTCGTCCCTAGAGCCGCTGTTCCGTCGGATGTTAAGAGTTGATTTACCGTTGGTTGAATTACACACTGCATAAAACATTGCATTACATTACATATGCAATGTTATGGTTCTGATGGTATATAGGCAAAGTAATAGAATGAATGCACCACAGAAACCGAGTTGAATTTCACTCAAACTCACACACGTACCACGAAATGCATACATAGTGTTTATCGGATAAAATATATCTATTCAATTCCTTTTCAATTTTAGTAATTCGTAATTGTTTTTTTACATTTCCGATGTCGTATAATTCAAGTCCATCTACGTGTATGTAATATGCATATAGATGAGAAGCGATTCGACGATCTTTTTACACTTAATTTGTATGTATAGATGTTAAATATATGGAAATGTGTAAGATATACATAAGTAATATACCGTGTTGCTATGGGAAACTAACTTAATTTATTCGGCCGTCTTTCAAATGCATGATCAGAATGGTATTTTATCTAATGGTGCTGAATTTGCAATGGACCGGAAAATTTTCCAAGCCGATACAATATCTCCGTCTTTGTCAGGTTCTATCATACATATTTACAATATTTTGTAAATTATCTCAGCAGAAAATAAAAAAAATAAACTGAAGTCCAAATTGTCTTCGCATTGAATACTGCAAGGAAATCCCGTCATTTACATTTTTGTATTGTAATATGCATGTGAAATACACTGAAATTCATATTCCATCCATGCATGTAATGCATATTTTATGTGGAAATTCTGCAATATAATTCACTAGATATGACGTGTTTCAATAGGTTTCATTTAGTAGCATATGAACCGTTATTCGTTATGCATACGTAGGGGTACCCAAAAGTAAGTAGACTGATTTTTTTGGTCAGAGTTATTGCAGTTCCGCCGTCTGCCGTTAGGAGAGTGTAGAGTGTAGAGTGTATATATATATACATGAATTGCGTATTGTTTTGAAAATCCAAGTGATTTAAAGTGATATAATTATTCGCTGTGCAGTACAGCAATTTTAAACTAAACTCGGACGTCCACAGTGCTATGTTATTACTTTTGTGGAAAATTGTGCACTGTTATTTCAATGTAAGCTGGTTTCATTATTTTCATCTGCACACAATATACGAATATCTCTGAGGAAGCAGAAATAATCTAGCTGTGAAATTCTCCAGTGGTGGGAGGTGCATTGTAATATATTTGCTGCACGGATTTTGCCTCGCAGTTTTCAAATTGTCCACGTGCTTTGTATGCACATCGGTGCTTTCATTTAGGGTCCGATGTCAAATTGTGATTATGAATGGGAGACTCTGGCCTTCATTGGCAAAATCTTCAGAATTTGGTTTGCTATGCACGGAGTTGAGGAGCGTCAAAAATGACGTTCCATGGACATGCACGTGGTTGGACTCTTCGTTCAAGAGCAGTTTACTGAGAATTATTTGTGCAAGCCTCGCCTATCATGTGAGTTGTATGCGAAAGGAATGCAATCATGCAGTTGCATATACATATAGGGTTTTGACAATCTCGGTCCTGCTGCATATCACTGCATATTTTATGTCTGACACTCATCATAGCAATATCGATCGTAATTGGTGGAAGGATATGCTGGGCAAAATAGATTATTGCTCCTAATGGTCTAATATGAAATTAGGAATACCGAGAAGTACCCTGCACATCACTAGTGACGACACCTGCTCGATTGAGTTCAATGTTGACGTCAATATTGATCCGTGACAGCTGCAGTAATTTTCATTTTTCGTCATAACAATGTGTTGGAAAAATTTCGCCTAAAGATGTTGTGGTTGAAGAAATATTTTTGGGGAGGGAGGGGGAGGGGCAATTTATAAAGGGAAGGAAAATCAATTTATGCCATGGATATCTATACGCATTTCCTCCACCTTGTCTAACCGTACATGTATAAGGAATTATATTGAATTTATGAAGAGATCACCTTAACTTAATTAATGATGCTTTCTTGTTATGTGTGAAAATTACAAAAAAAAAAAACAGAGCAGACCTTAGTAGTTAATGTACACTTAAGATATCGTACACTCAGAAAAGTTTAAGGTAGGCACTTATCATAGTTTCAGTGGAAAATGACCTGGGTTAGAATCTAAAATTCTCTTTGGGTAATGGTAGCACACTCAAATAGTGACATTTGTAGCGTTTGCTGGGAAGTATAGCAGATTTTCGATAGAAATGTGTTTGGAAGACAAGGTTTCTGCTGAATAGTTATAGAGGTGTCCACTGAGAACTTTGTAAATACGAACGTATTTCGTTTGGGAGACAACGGTCTCATGAAATGCTGTGCGAGTTTAGTGATAATGTAGCAGTATCGATAAATTCTATTATTTAGTATCTGAAAAAGGTCGATAGGTGTTTTGAAATCCTTCGTCAAAATTCCCGAGAGAATATATAGAAGTGTCTTGAATACCACGCCAAACTCCATTTCACTGCTTATAAAAACAAATCTCATAAAGAAATCTTAAGAGCAATTAAATGAAGTTAAAAAATATTGCCTATTTTTCTAACACAACAATAGCATTTCGTAATGCAAAGTTTTAATCCTATATAAAATCTCTCCCTGAAATGCGAACACAATTGAATAGAATTATTTTTATTGTTTCGAACTTATGCAAAATGGTTAAATAAAGGGCCAGATCGGAATACACAGTTAATACAAAGAACTGTTTTTGCAATTGACTGGCATACAGCATCAAACACGGCTTCTGTTGAATAATGAAATTTCTATTGCAGTAGTATACGTGTATTGTAAAGAATAAACTTATATGAAGCATATAGTAATTAGTGCTTCAGAAAATAAAAGTATTCAAAAAAAAGAAATTAAAAGAAAACTATAACCTATCTGAGCAAGCTTGAAAATATAATTAAAAATTGGTCAAATTTTAAATAAACATGAAATGTTCTTAACAAATCCTATTCTTAATAGAATACAAAAACATAAATACTAACCAAGAGTTGGCAGAAGTAACTGCACAAGTTTCTGCCTAGTAAATAAGTATTTGAGATACCAGAATTTTCAGGAAGCAATTTAAATCTCCCACTGTATAGAATGACTAATTTAATGAAAAGTTTACAGAAAAATGTGAATAAGTATGTTTCTCAAAACAAGATATTATTAAATGTCATACGAAACTGAAAATTCTAATTGCAGCAGGATGGATATTTAACAGCCATTTATTTTTAACAGTGTAAGAAGGCAAGTTTCATTACAAATTGTAAACTTTGTTCAGAACCATGTCTGTACATCAGTCACAACAAGCAGTTTTCTTGCTTTTGAATCGGTTGAAGCAGTCTGGTTGCTGGGAACCTGGTGCATGCATAGTACTGTAGTTGATATTAGTACTTGTATAGCATCAAATATACTAGTTTCATTATGTACTTATGACGATACGAACTGTCTTTCGAATACCCTTTCAGCGGTAAGAGAGTTGCGGCCCAAAATATAGAAAAATCAAAGCCATCACAATGGTGCAATATTCTTTTTTCAGTATATCACTATCATGAGTGCACTAACAGCGAGCATCCAGCAAGCGAACAGAATTTTCTCAGTAAATCCGATAGCATGACAGCCAGTAATCATATGTATGATCACCTTGCCAATATCGCCGCTTACAGTCCACTGGAAAGCTTTGCCTAGCAAGTATTTTTTTTGGGTTTGTTCTTTATTCACACGCGTGCACATTAAATGCATCTCAATTTAATAAATGAGGCATGTAAACACGTATGACATTTGATATAGAAGGCAATAGCCTATTTTCTTATTGCAATCTCATGTATCAAATCTGTACGTATATATATCGAAATACAAGTATAGTTTTGTGCGCTATTGCATTTCATCAAACGTAATTAAGATACCTGCTTAAGTGAACTAATAATGCCAATGTATTCGTCATTGCATACAGGGTGGATTTTAATTAAACCGACTAACTGCAGGGACTGATTCCTGACTGGAAATGGGAAAAAATGTCATGTGGACATGTGCCTGGAAATGCATCGTGCCATGCTAGATGGCACAGACGAATTGTGTTTTCGGTAACAACTTGCAGTGTGTTTCTTGTGTGATGCAGATTGCGTGATTGAAGCAGCGTAGTGCAAGAAGCAAAATTGTCCAGTACTCAGTTCAAGAACAAGCGGAGATAGTGTTTGTGTACGGCCCAGCAGATGGCAACGGTCGAGAGGCATCACAGTTATACCTGGACGATTTGTTGTCGTTGCACGCACACCGTCCATTTCCGGACACATTCATGGGACCTTTTCCTCTCCATTTCCAGTCAGGAATCAGTCTCCACATTTTGTCGGTTTCATTAAAATTCACCCTGTATATGTAATTATGAAAATTAAATTCAATGTTATAGATAATATTGATGTCGGCATTTATTTTGTATGTAGAAATATTCCATTTTAATATGATTGACATTTGCTGATAATTTTGTACAAAGCTAACAAAGAAAGGTAGGCTATAGGAAACCACTTCTACCTGTTAATGACTGTATCATTTGCAATTCAGGATATGTTGATGCGCAGAGAACAATTTTAATTTTCTGGTTTATATTTTATGGTTTCCGGTGCAGGGGAAATCAATAAAATTATGAAATTCCTAGTAGAAAGTTACGTTTTGAATAAACTTGGAGGCAGTTGCAGAGGTGAAACAGTTTGGCACCACTGGATAGAGAGAGCATCTCTGACTTACTGTACGTCACTAGATATTCATATTTTTAATGTATATGAAGATGTAAAAGTTTTAAGGGAGAAGCGGACTTTATTATCGCCCTGTGCATAAGCTATGGATATCTGACAACCCATTTAGTAGGCATTACAGGAACCGTAAATGTAAAATATGAGTCTACAATTTGTTGTGTGAAGCAGTACTAAAATTGTAATGAACAATAAATGAATGCTACGATAGTTGAGTGTTCAAATTAGCATGAGTTGATTGTTAAAGCTTTTGTTCTGGTTTTTTCAATCAAGTTGTTGATAAAATTCTTACACGTGCAAGAGATATAAAGAGTTATATAAAGGAAAGATAATTTCAATTTGACAGTTAATACCTTTTGACGTGGGGAGAACGTGGTTATGTTGAGTAAAAAAATATAAATTATTTCCTGCATAACTTGTTAAAATTACAGGTGAAATATTTTGGAAAGCCAAGGATATATTTATTCGCATTCTAAATTATTATTACCTTGTTCTATCTAATTAATCCAATGCATACAAAATTTTGAAATGTACATGAGCCCAATGAGAAAAACTGAACAGTTACGAGTCCTAATCGGCAACGAAATAATTGTTTTGTTTCAAAATTCTAAACCAGCCGTTAAATCATACAGGATATAATTAATGTCTTGCCTGTTTGGAAATAAGGTTGACAGTGATGATTCTAGATGAATTATGAGTATGAGTAAAGTTGGACTACACACTGGTGGGCATCTATCTATGACATCAAATATTGCTTTGATGCCTGCCTTCAAGGTCTTTCAAAAAATAAGCTTGTTAGATTTACTGAAGGGGCATAGTTCGAATTTAGGAAATGTTCACCAGCAATTTCTGAACATTTTGGCAAAATTAACAGATTTTAAATCTGTCAACAAACGGAGCATATATGGCCAGGTTGCTTGCAAAAATATATATGTAGCATATTTCTTTGCATTACATTACTTACCTATCGAAGACTTGCAATGAAACGGATGTCATTTGACACAGCACGTGTTCTACCTGACAATGGAAATTAAATTATGCATCGGTCCCATTCCTGCTCCCACATTATCATGAGACGCTTCATTGTGCTTACTACTGGAATTCTTCTAGTAGGTGGAAATTGCTGCTGGTATAACTGCACTGCTCTTTCTGCATTCCTATTGCTGAGGGCATGCGAGTAGACCATTTGCACATTTTCATGAATGTTAAACTCGGGCATTTCGTGTAATTGCTGTAATTACATTTTTGTAATAATTGCGAAATATCCAGGAAAAAAAACGCAATATGACATCCGTTTCACTGCGTGGCTTTGATAGGTGGGTAATTCAAATAAATATGCTAATATTAAGGGTTTATATACCCCGTTCACATATAGCATTTAGTTGTCAACTAAGTGGTTAAATGCCGTTAAGTTTCCTTATGTGTGAACGCACACAATTAAAAAATTGACAACTAAGGGGATAGTTGGCAACTATCTTAGCCGAGTTTTCAAAACTAGATTAGTGAGTTGAGCAGTGCATTTTGGGATTGAAAGAAATCGATAGTTTGATACTCATCTCTACATCGATAGTTCTCTTCCTGCAACTTGCTCCAAAATTAAATGTACAGTAATACCTTTAACAAAAGCACTATTTCCACTTGCAAATTTATGTTGTGTTTCCAAAATTTCATAATAAATTCGTCAAAATCTGATGAGTCAGCCATTTTCTTTGCAGTAACAAGCACCCAAACAGGATACTGTGTGTGAACGCAATTACAATTAGCTTCTCGATTATCTTAAAGGATATTAAGTTAGTGGCTACTAAGTTAATAGCCATTAGCGCATGTGTGAACATGGTATTATTAAGGGTAAAACTACCCTCTGTCCACAATGTTGACATTCTCTCAGGTGACATCCGTTTCACTGCATGGTAAGTGGCAGCAGCACAAACAACCTGGCCATATCTGCTCTGTTCATTGGCCAATTTCAAATCTGCATCACAATGTTCGGAATATGGCTGGCTATATTTCCTGAATTAGAACTATGCCTCTATCCGTATAGCTAATAAATTTAGTTTTTGAATGACCTTGAAGTCGGGCATCAATGTCGTATTTGTCATGAATAAGTGTCCCCCAGGGTGTAGTCCAACTTTGTTCCTATCATGCCTAGAATCATTGACCGTATTTGGCAATTCGTACCTGTCTGCTTGGGTCGCCAGATATCTTGTGCTTTGGCCAGAAGAGTTGCTCGGCAATCCATGTGGGCCTCGGAGATGTAAACAGGTTTTTTGATCGGCAAATCAAATGTCTGAGGAGTGACGTCACTTTCTCTGGTTGCCGTGCGAGACAAATTTTGCTGCCTGCCTCGCCTCAGACAAAAGATGGCGGCCCCCATGCATTGTTCGGTCGAATGCGAAGGGTCGCAACATACCATCACAACTGCATGACACGTAATCCGTCATTTTGAATCCCGCCATAACAGAAATTTGTGGTCGGCAAACCAGATAAATTGGGTGCCAGACATGGCACAGACACGGAATCAGAGATGACGTCACACACTCTGGCGACCCGGACACACGTATGAATTGCCGATTACGGCCATTGCTGTGAACGTTATTGCCAAAGAGGCAAGACTTTATTACACCCACTATGTCGCATTTTGAGTTCTTCTGGGCTTTCTCTTTTTCTGTTCAAAGTCGGTTCTAATCCTGTTCTCATCTCTTGTCAACCAATCTGATCTCCACATATATTATGGTTGCCCTATATGCTAGGAATAGGTGAAAACTGCAGCCGTTCTTGATAGTTGGCACGTGTCACAGCCCGATTAATACAATACCTATTCACTTGCAATATTTTCTGAAAGCGATAGTATAATCGCCAAGAATTTCTAAATGAGAATTTAATTGCAGTGGTAACCTTTTTGTTTTTTGAAAATTATCTCGCTATCTATTATGTAATTATGTTTAATCTTTGCCAGAATGTTCACAACTTCGGAAACTTGGGTAAATCACTTTATTATAAGAATCTCGGGATATATTGTATAATGAGATCATAACCAACGTTGGTTTGACCTCGCAAGCGATCCCGGTCTCTCTTTTATTAGAATAGCCTGTGCACATGTTCCTCTGCAGAAATTATGCCAAATTTAACAGAATGCATATACAGTACTAGCAAGATGACGTAGTAATCATGTGTATTGTAGATGAGATGTATAGCGGTCGAATGCTAAGGTCATTCAACTGTGAAGTTGATATTATCTTTTCATTTGAGTGCGCTAATGTAACCACACTGATTGAATTATTCACACTTTGATAATCACATTTTACCATGGATTTACGGAAATATAGTACAGTAGAACGTCGTTTATCCGCACTAATTGGGACCAAGGGTTGTGCGGATAACAATTTTTGCGGATAATTGAACATGCGTTTATTTAATGCAGAAAAACGCGTACAGAACACACAGTACTGCTTTTAGACCTTTCTTCGCTATCTAACTTCGATGCATAGCTCAGCATTTCTTCTTTTCAGGCTTTGATATCATAAACAGTCCTCTTTCCAATCTTATAACAACGACTAGGCTTCAATTACACTCGCCTTTATCGAGTCTATTGATATTTTACCTTTTTTCTCGATTGATTAAACATTCCGATTTCGCTTCACGTGGTCACTACTCGTTCAGGTCATGGTTAATACTGTATAAAACCGCAAATTTTACTGTGCAAAAGGTGTGTTTCAGGAGTGCGGATAATTGACGTGCGGATAAACGACGTTCTACTGTACTACTGTGTTTCCTACCTCCTGGGATTGTCATAAAAGCTGATCGACACTTTGATGCTTTGCTACAAACCCTTCGCAGGAACTCTCTTCCTGCGCAGTAGATTACTCATTTTAAAGGGTTTATGCACAGTTATATACGTTATAAGCAACCGCAAACCAATATGCGATACTTTACAAAATACAATGTCAGCTAGGTTTTAGATCAAGATATCATTGGATTACGCACAGTTACGATTGTGGCATGCTCAGCTTAAAATGTCTCGCATTTAATATACGTGTACATAAATATTCTAATATCTGATACGCAGACCATTTAAGGAAAATGAAATATAACCAGAAATGTTGATTATACAACGCATTACCATTCCACTGTAAATATGGTCATAATTAGAGTGCGGATTTTACGTGCATTTTGTGCGCAACTTTACTTGCTAAAATTAGCCCAAAAAACATACAAAAACGTACACAAAAATGATGTCCAAATAATTCCAAATGCAATTAAAACGCTTTTCTGTAAGATTCCTAATCATAATACGTTCAGGAAAAAAATAAGTGCTTGCACGTAAAATCCGCACTCTAGTCATAATACTGAGGAATTCAATGGCAGATGCATGACTGTATAGTATTAAATAATTTAAAAACTGCACATTGTTGAATATATTGTAGGAGATGCGCAAGGCAAGAAGGGTCAGACATTTCTGTCACCCAAATGTGATCACTATAGTCTAGGCACTTCAGTTGTGGACAAGTCAGCAGACACAAGAATTTCATTGCTCGGTAAAATGCCTATTCCTAACACAGCTGGTGGAGCAAAGGCATTAGGAGGATTTATTTGAAGAAATGCGATTCAAAACTGCAAGAATAAGGAAAATTATTGCATAGATGGTGCTGAGCGCAAGTGATTCGAGCCTAAAAAGATATAAAAATGGACTTGCATGTTTCCTTCTAGGAAAAAGGTGTATTTATTGATTTTTCGATGGCGAGGCCAGTGCACGAGTCCAGAAAAACTTCTTCATACGTACTGAATCGTGGAGTTAGGCCATTCTTGGCACAGAATAACAGATTACATACCATGCAAGATATCTCTCGGATAATAAAACAAGTTGTTTCTTGTAACTTTGCTTTCGTGACTTGCACTACTTGTATACTCCGCAAATGCGCATATATACTACAGCGTAAGCTATAATTGCATTCCACGCATTCGTTTGCGACCATATTGCTGCTCATACTGTTGCAGAACATTATAGTAAATCACTGCTGACCAAAATGCACTTACATTTTCGAAGGAGGCGTAAGACAACCTTATTAGCTGATCAAATTTGAAGCACATGCAGTGGTCACATAAATAGGACACTATTTTTATTTGCCTGTAAACTTTGAACTGTCACGAATGTAGGCTACGTATTTCAATAGCAGTTGCAATTCTAATGCATTTAATGTTTTCACGGTTCGCAAAAAAGCAGCCACCACTGTACTTAAAGGTGAACAGACAGGCTTTTCTAAGGTATCCTGAAAATTAAGCTGCGACAATTAAAGATGGCCGCTCCTCTAGATAAGAAGTACATTAAATGATATCAAAATGTATATTGTAGATATTTCTCTTACCATCAGTAATATGCCGATACGTATCGTAATTCCACTTGTCAAGAAAGGAATCTATTGATTATATCCTTAGATGAATGAATTGTAGGAGGGGAATGACTTTTTAAAAATGTATCGAGCTACTACATTATGGAGGTTAGTTATTTTTGCGGATTTGACTAAAGGCGACAAATCCAGGATTTTTTAGCAGGGTTGGTGCATGAAAAAAGAACTGCATGTTTACTTGCATCTTTGAAAACGAAGGCATCTGCTGCAATGGATTTTATCCTATTAACGGCTGCACCATGTAACATTTTGATGAAACCGTGAATCTTTGATCCCCATGCGACGTTTATAGGGTCAATCTAGTATACAGGGTAGAGCCTAAGTAACGCCTGTGTGAGAATAACTTGTGAATGGCTAGAGACAGAAACTTGAATGTGATGAGGGAAATGGATCAGCGGTACTGGGCAGTTCCGGTACACCAACCGGAAGTGACCTTTGGCAACAGCTCAAGGTCAACACATTTGA